>JBAMJV010006126.1:0-115151 GCA_037951105.1 Echinarachnius parma
ATGCGGTGCGCGCAAACTAGCCCCAGTTCAAAATGGCGACCCGCTATGTAGCATCCCCACGCTTGATGCCCCTTTAATCGTTAGAATTTAAAAAAAGTTCTGGATCAGTTTAGCTCGTGAACAAATATTGTGGCAATTAGTTTGCAAATTCCATTTGGTATGTGGATAAATTAAACGGCCATATGACATTGTATTTACTTTATTAACGTGACATTTTCACACAACTAAGTGAAGCATATCACATCATTTACAATCACATTTTACCAGCCCTGTGTCAGTGTTTGCATGTAATGTATAGCATTATTACTAAATATCTTTGTGTCATTAAAATTACTTAATGAATTAAAACGTGTCTATCCATTTGTCCATTATGTTCTAATAGTAAAAGGTGTTAACCTTTTTATGACCAGATAATAGTAATTCAAAGGTGCAACGAACACTTGTATTTAGCCTACTGTATATCTTAGAGATATTGCATATACATATTAACTATTTTATATCGTTGTAAGCATGATGATGATCCCACAGTGTTCTGTCCTGTTTATTTGTAAACTGTAACATTTGGAAATATGAGAATTATTCTTCCATCTACATAACATCGACTCAAAGAACACAGTGTAACAATTAACTCCCATCTAAAAAATAAATTGTTTGTTTGTTTGTTGTATCGTTTGAATGACGTTAACGGGATCTAGTAACTTTGTTGACAAGTGCAAATAGTGGATGGCGGCGGTTAATGAAATGTGTGTTGGTGTGATCTGCAATAACCAGAAAGTAATGTTTAATGTTTGTGAACAAGTTAATTGGATATTATTTGGCCGAGAATCGTGAGCGAAAACGCAAAGTGATATTCACTCACTCATTGCACTTACTTTGTTCACGGCTGAAAAGGTCCAGTAGATAATTCATATTCGAACACTTCAATCGTAAATATCTTTTGAACAAAATGAAAATTTGAAAACCGAAACCTGTCTCATGCGTTTGTTGCAGTTAATACAAATAAAAAAACAAGGTATGAGGAAACCGCTAGAATTTCAACTGGATTCTGAGGACAATGTCCAGGCCTACGTCCCCTTTAACATTTCCTTTGTTTGACAATAGATGGCGCTATGAAGATAATGCTAAAAATACTACACGCCATGATTTTGTTCAGTTCAGTTCAATTTATTATGACGCAATGAGTCTCCGTATTAAGGGAAATAAGAAAAGTGGCCGCTGCAGACAGGTTATTATGTTTGGTGGCCATTACATGCAGGTTTGGTCTGATATAGACAGGCGTCCACTAAATACAGTTTTGACCGTATAATATGATAGAGATGTGTCCATTAAAATAATAAAGGTTTTGAGTTGTAAATCATATGTATATTTAAAGCCGCTGGAATGCCACGTCTGCGGTTTATCACATGGCCACCTCTATAGTGTAGTAACAGTTGTTATATCTGTATTAATTGCCCTATACAGGGTGGCCCCCAAAGAAACGGAACGGTGCACTTCCCAACATAAATGTTACAAAATGATTATGTCTACCGGGATAGTGTGTCCTTTCCAATGAAAAACGATACAAAGATCAGACATTTTGGACGTGTAGTTTTTGCTTTAGGGCGCTCTGAGGGACACCATGTCAGGTTCCCATTTATGTCAAATTTTATCAAGTCACTGCCTAATAAATCGCACTTCCCGTTCGTCATAGCGTCGAGCAACATGCCCATTCTCCTCGGCACACAGCTGAATGCAAAATAACAATGGCGAGCGTATATTGCCCCGTGTATATTGCCCGTTGTCCAAAGCTCTGACTAGGGCGGTAAGTGCGATATATCAGGCCCTGATTTGGTTAAGAACTTGACAACAATGCGTGATAACCTGGCATAGTGTCACTCACAGCGCTCTAAAACAAAAACCACGTATCCAAAATTATTGTTCTTGGTATCGTTGTTCATGGAAAAGAACATCCTAGCTGAATGGACATAATCATTTTTGTTACTTTATTTTGGAAAAGTGCGCCCCGTTCCGTTTTTTAGGGGGGGACCACCCTGTATAACTCTCATTAATTAGAATATGATGCTGTTTTCCATACAGGCCTTGCAGGCATATTTTGGTATAGACTGATAATAAATTGTACAACATTTTAATAACATCAGTGGAGTTACAACTTCATGCTAAACTCTCTTGGCTTTTTACTGTAAGACCAATAAGAAAGATTGAAAGATTCGCCCACCATTTAGTTCAAACCTCTCTTTCTTCAACATGTATACAGTATAGAAGTAAGGCCCTGGATGATATTGTTCAAATCGTACATGTATTTTGCTATTTGCCATTAAACTTCAAAACTATATATACAAGCCTTGCTGCCTTTGTCGTTTGCGTCTTTCCATTATAAATAGATTATGTTCGATTTCCAATACCTTTACGCACCTAGTTATTTTCAATCATTGTATTATTTTATATTAACTATGTTTGATATTGCTGCCACTCTTATTGCAATTTCACCTTAACAATAAATATTCTTGCATTCCTTTCATTTTTATTGAAAATATTGTATTATTCTTTTATGCACTACTGCTCATATTTGCAATTCTTCTTTTTAAAAACAAATAACACATGTATGCCTTATTTGTTTCAGCTGACGGTTCTTATTACCTATACTATTATAGGCCGATAAATGCTTATTATTTATGACGTCAGCCTTTTTATACTATATTATTTTGCATGACTGGACGATTATAATCATTGACCAGGGGGCGGGCCAGTCTGTATAAGAGAGTGGGAGGTGACCTACAAACAAAACATACATTCATAAATAAGCATCGTGTAAAAACAACAATTAAGCAAATAACAATCAAACAAACAAAACAAACTAAGATAGCAAATTGACACGAACAAACCAATCAACACTATATGCAAACACACTAACAAAACATTACACATAGTCACACATATACGTACAATTAGCTAAACCACACAATTATACATAAACTAGCAGTGGGAATAAACAGGCGCCAATATTAATTTACAAAAAAACTCTCATCTTCCCCCTTGACAAAGAAGTAAGTTTATAATTTAAACTCTGGCAAGATCTTGCCAAGATCCTCTCCCCCACCGACGCCCCCCCCCCCCCCCCACCCCCCCCCCCACCACCCCGGGATTGTGGCTTAGGTGTATTAAAACGAATTCAGGAGGGCTGGGCACACGAAGAAATGGGGTCACACTCTACTTCTTAAAAAGATTAATACCCTTTTTATTGTAGTTTTTAATGTTGTGAAATTGAATTTGTTGTCAAATAATTGGCGAGGGGGCGCGTTCGCGGCCCCCTGTACTCCCTCTCCCGATTCACTTGTTGTGTGATCATGGATTTTGCACACGCCCACCCATCATCATCATATTATCATGCCCCTGCACATGTGTGATGGTCATCGTTAGAGCTATATCCTATAAAAAGCATAAGACGCAGTCGCGTTTCAGTCAAAGACCGAGAACTGAATTAAAGGAAAAGGGAACTGGACTAGCATTCATAAGACTGGGACAGATTACTGTTGGGTTTACCAGTATCGGGACTATTCGTCAGATCTCCTTAACTATGAAGTCGAATATTGTTCTCTTTCTGGGCTGCCTATTGGCGGGGGCCATTAGTACATGTATGTATTAAATTGCAATGACGTGTTTTGTTTTATTATCAAATATATTTTATTTCGTTTTTAAATAAGTACACGGTATATGTGGTTTTAACACTTTGTGCGCTGTGCAGTCCCCCGTCGCCCAGATTATTTTAGGCGCGCGCGCGCCGCCGCACGCATCCGTTGTCTGTGACTAGTCGAATCGAAAAGAAGGCTGCGCCACGCCCGCCGCTGTATTTGACTAAAGTCGAACGAAGCGCACAACGCATTGGATTATGTTGTAGCATACTATTGTACCTACTATGACTTCGAATGCAATTCAATGTGTTAGCGCTCATTATGCATGTGAATAACATGACATATGAATGATGATATCGTGCGTGTAATGTCATAATGTTGACTTAGGTAATATTAAAATATAAGTATTTGCTTTGAATAAGGAGTTTGTAAAATCGTTCTGACATCGTTTGTAGATGTCTTTTTCTGGAAAGTGTCATTTTTAAGCCATTTTATATTATCGTGATACAAATAAATGAAGGTATTTAAAGAGAAGAAATTCAAAGGGAATAGAATCAAGTCTATTATGGTTTATTTTATGATAGAATGAGCTTATTAAAGCAATTTGTGCAGTTAACAAGTCATGAAAGTGTTCAGTTTCATGTTTTATGAAAATAAAATTTTAGTGAATTGACCCTCCCCCTTTACCATGAAATCGCCGACAGCAAAGTGGCTCTGTGCGTGTTGACGTAAGAGCCCGGGCTTTGCGCTCCCGACAGCCTCTAGCCTCGAACGGCGATCTTACACACAAAATGTTCATAGAAGTGGACGCAGTTCTACTCTCTCAAACGATTGAATATTGCTCTGAATAATCAATATCTGACACACAGTTGTCCTCCCATGTCCTGAAACATATCCTAATGTCAATATTCATGTCAATTATTGGCATTGAAAAAGTGTCAATCTCCGTAAAATAACTGTTTACGAACTCACCATTTTGCGCAAATTTGTTGTTCATATGTACACGAGTATGAAAACACAAATCTATTATAGCCGTGTTCTAAAACAAAATTACCTTAGTTAGAATCATTGTTCCGAGCTATAATTGCTTTTGTTATAACAATATATTAATATTTTATTATCCATTTCAATATGTCAATAACTGGTATAATTACATAGAATAGTGTATTTCTCACCGTTTTGTTTTTGGTTTATGTTTCGTTTCGTAAAAGTTTCGTCCATCGAGAAATACAGTGCAAGCGCACGATCGTATACCCGGCCGATATACTATGCATATTGTGTATGTTATTGAACTAAAGTATGTTCCAGCGTATGCGCTATATTCGAAGCTTTCTACAGGTCCACGACGATCACGATCTTCGCTCTTAGAATACATCTAACAGTTCAACATGGATGAAGAATTTCAACAAAACAGCCTGTTAATGGACTTCGACAAGTATCCGGTGGCAGGAGCAAGACTAGCTAGCATAACACGTGCACTCGTTTGTTTTGATAGCGCGCGCAGGAAATGTAAATCCGCCAGCGCTAATACAGCCGGTATAGGTAATGCGGCTGCCAATAGTTCAGGAGAAATCGCGGATTAATCGTAACCAACACAGGAGATCGCGAATCAAATCTCACTCGACTTTATTCAAGCTAAACCATGAAACTCAAAGCCATGATAGATCGACTAAAGTAATAACTATTCTTCGTTTTTTTAAATTTCATTTAATTCATAATGATTATTTAAACTGTTTGTTTTCCATAATGGAAGTGGTAAATTCTCGTCTTGATATGTCCAAAGTGAACCTACATGTTGGTAAAAAATCGCCTGCTCCCCAAATCTACTCGCACGACACAGTCGTATAAGTTTCCTCCCTTCTTTTTTCACCTTTTTCACCTTTTTTTTGTCACAAACAATACAATTTGTTGGAATATCAAGATGAAAATATAAATGAGAAGCAAATTACAAACAATGTAGTATTATAATTTTATTCTTGGTAAGGGAAAAATAGCACATAAGTTGAAGCTTGTCTTTCCAGCCTGGTATATTATAACGTCTTATCTATACAACCGCGGCAGCAGCCTGCATGGCTTCAAGCCCGGGTTCTTAACGTCACAGCTAAAGGCCGTTTCGTGTAGCGACTTGCGCGAATTTGTCCCTGGGAATAGGGTGATGTTTTCCACCCTAATTTCGCCTTTTATGGAAGCGTTATACTGTTTGAATGTCTGTCACAGTGCTCATTCTATGGCTTATAAGCATTTCTGTAGATATGAATTATCGTCATATTTAGGGGGTTTTCTTTGATTTTCTCCTTTAACAAAAAATAATAAACCACTTGATGATTGAAACTCCATTGCATAAACAAACATAAGATATACTAGATGAATTGTAAACATCGACAAAATACAATAAATGTTGCATTACACACCCTAAAACATTGGTCTAATCTGATTTTCTGATTTAAATGTTTTGTGCATTGTGCCTTACATGAAGTAAGAAATGTAAAACAGGAACCCTGGCAGTACAGCTACTAAGATGATTAAGTCTACAAGCATGTGGAAGTTGACAGCATTTTCTGAGATAAAGGAGGTTTATTTATAGTTATATGTATCAGCGATACAGAAATATATATTTAGACTTCAATCAAATAAGGTCTGTAATGTCAAGCATTACACGTCCACCGACTGACTGATAAGCAAATAGTAATGATAGCCTGTCTGAATGGGAAGGGACTTAATTCCTTTCTATTCCTTTAGGGCATTATGGGGGGTCGGGCGGTTGGGCATTGTTGGAGAGCCTGAAACACTAGCATAAACAAAAACAAAATACGGTGGTGGAAAGGCCTTTCCAAAAGCCTTATATTACTCAAATCTTCTAATGTGGAGGGGGCTCTGATCCGCATCTGAGTAGAGAAACAAATGTGTTATAATGACCTTCGGTATTATTCATATGGTAGTAATATTTCCCCACAACCTATTCTGGATGCTGTTCAAAGTAACTCACCGTTTCCATATTTTGGGGGACAATGACGTCTTTGTCGGGATATAATAATGATAATAGGAATGGTGGCTACTTATGAATCGCCTTTCGACGCTCGTGTCGCATCACTATTATACCCGGTCATTGAATACAAACTGCATTCATCCAGCACACAAAATGCAAATGTTCCACTCCCTGTGGAGCATTCCAGCCAGGCAACCTCATAGGTGCACATAGTGCTAAGGAATTTCGTTCCATCCTAGTAACCTAGTTTCCCAATAAATCACTTTCATCATCAGTAGTGACACCCCCTCTTGTCACCTCTGGGCGCCAGTTACAGACAGAGATACAATCGATTGTATGTTACAATTGATTTTAGGTCAGAAACTTTGCGCATTTCAACCAATCAGATACGCGAATGTAGAACACATGATGTGACTATACAATTAATTGTAGCTTCCACTCGACTGTATCTCTTATATGCAACGGGGGCCCTTGGCTGACCTCGGCTACGCCGCTATTGGCTTTTCTTGAATATATACAAAGCAACCAATTGAAGGCATTATACATAACACACTTATAAACATGTACAAAGTTAATAGAAAACCTAACCTGATGACGAAAGCAATTTAACATCAGGCAGAATAGTATGCTATATGAATAATTTATAAATTAAAACCAACAACATGCAATGTACACAAAAATGAAAACTACAACAATTAAACTTTGTCATGGGCGTGTCACTATTGACTATTAATGATGGTGTACGAATTAACGCATGTAAGTCGAATGGATACTAATACATACTAAATAAAATATTGGAGTGTTAATTGATGTCAGATCACGTGTCAGTCATGTGGATAGGAGAGGTAAGCAACTTTGCCGATGTATACACAGTTTAAATATAATGTCAACTCGTGTTAGATACAAATCGAAATGGAGTCACAAAATAATTTAATTAGTGCAATTTGTCGTTACAACCTGGAATGACGATGGGTTGATGATTAGAATGTGTTAAGTGCATGCGGGTTAATTGTCGTAAATAGAATTATTTGGAGGGAACAAATTATTATTGAGCTAAAATTTGAAAAAATAGCTAAGAGAAACGATTTTTACTTTTGCGTTAATGATTGCCAGATAGGAATATGCGGAATGATGAATGTAGTCAGTAACTTTTATTAATAAACTGTATTGTAAATATATAATAATGGAATATTGACATTGCTTAAAATCGAACCGCGAATTCGAGTTAAGTATGTCGAAGGACATCTATGATTAGTACACGTTCGAGTAACCTCAGAAGGACTTTGCACGTCAGTAACCTCAGAAGACTTTGTTCAGAGTTGATGCATCATCCGTATTAAAGATAATATATCAAGATAGTGCTCGAGAACGGAAACATGCGGTGGATTGTTTGATTAATAAAACATGAAGTGTTAAACTGCCTAATACCAGACTAAATCTATTTTTGATGGGATATATGGGAAGGGTGAGGAACATGATTCACCAACAATGGTGGAGGGAGGGGGGGGGGCTTTCCTATACCCTTGCTCAACAGGGCCTCTCTTCGCTACGCCCCTGCAGCCGTCTTTCGGGATCACTAGAAACAATCATCACCTGCTAGTATTACACACAGTCGTCAATGCATCTGATAATCCGACACCATAAGTTGTGTTTGTGTTGTATATCTATCATAAACGGATAGGGGTTGGGGGTTAAGTGAGGATTTGGAAGATTGATTTATTAAGAGGGGAACTAGCCTGTTCCCTTGCCCACCCGCGCCCCTCTTCGCTGCGCCCATGTTAACCTATTTCGAGATTAGTACAACTACAAGTAATAGCCACACCAGTCCTGCTCTTCCCACTCAGTCTTCATCTGATGCTGACGATAAGACGTACTATAGCAGTGATTGAACATCCGTACCATGTGGACCGCCAGACTTATCCTCATATGCGCTTTGGCGCACGCTCGTCTTTCAAGTGCGTAGAGTATATCCTATTCAAACGAATTTGGGATTTATTTTAGTTACAGCCATTCGTGTTTCTCATTACAAATAAATTATCGAAGTATTTCTTACCCAAGACTTGCGAAAACAACTACGGTGTATACAACATAACTATAAATATAACTGTAACATGTTTAACATCTAAACTGCCGGTGATCTGCAACTGACATGGTTTGTCCCTAATATAATTCACATAAACGTTGACTTTGTACAACTGCATTTACAAACACAAACGTTGTGTAATATTGAGTGAAATAATGTTCATGGTTTTAAAGGATCCAAACCATTATTAACCTGCGTTTATACCATTTGTACTACAGTATAATGCCTATAATATATGTATGTGTTCAATGGTTAAAGAGTTAAATCGAATCGAATTAATGACATTGCCATTGCTATTATCATGATGGTCGTTTTGATCAGGTGCGGGCGATTCGTGCAGCGGACGATGTGACCAAGGGTTGAACGTATCCTATGACTGCCAGTGCAATACGTCCTGCGAAAACTACGGGGACTGCTGCGTAGACTACTATGCGCTGTGTCTCGGTAGGAATACGTTTCGTGGCGCCATCTGAATGTCTATGTGCATAATACCAACTCGCCAATATGTATGTATTCTTTTAAAAGTGTTAACATTAAATGTTAATCAAAAAAACATGATTATTTACAATACAGACTAATTATTAGAATTATACGTATATATGTAGCAATAATGGATAGGACATAGTTTCAAATAATTATATATTATATTCTTATCATATCAAAAATACTGCCGCATAACAACGAATACAGGGTGGCCCAAACAAAACGGAACGGGGCATTTCCCAAAATAAAGTAACAAAATGAACATGTCCATCGGATAGAGTGTTATTTCCAATGAAACACGATACCAAGAATAGTCATTTTGGTCGTGTAGTTTTTGTTTTACGGCACTCTGAGTGACACCATGTCAGGTTCCCATTTTTGTAAATTTTTACCCAGTCATTGCCCGATAATTCGCACTTACTGCCCGTTATAGCATCGGACAAGTGTGCCCATTCTTTCGTTTCACAGCTGAATGCACACTAACAATGGCGCGCGTACTGCTCCGCTATAACGGACCGTAAGTGCAAATTATCGGGCACTGACTTGGTAAAAATTGACAGAAATGGGAACCTGACATGGTGTCACTCACAGCGCCCTAAAACAAAAACTACTCAACCAAAATGACTGTTCTTGGTATCGTTTTTCATTGGAGAAGACACCCTATCCGATGGACATAATAATTGTGTTATTTTATTTTGGGAAGTGCCCCGTTTCATTTTTGTTGGGCCACCCTGTATATTTAAAACAAATTCAACTATAAGCTAAATAATAATAGTGATAAAATACATACTATTTGATTCATAAACAAATATATATTATCAATTTTTTTACCAGGTGCTCAACAATCATGCGACGGAAGATGTAGTGAGAGCTACAACAGTGCCAACCCATGCCACTGCAATGACCGCTGCCAGGAATTCGCCAACTGTTGCTCCGACTACGACAGCTTTTGCAGTAAGGAATAGGTTCTTTCAAAAATTGATATTTGAGACTCGAAACATATCATTATGAATATATTATCATTATAAGATTATTCTATATGATAGCCTATATGTGATATTTGCATAGAACATGAACAATGTTTACGTATTGAACAGAGTGGAAATCGATTTAAATTGTATCCCCGATAGTTCGCATTAAGTATCCGAATTCGAATACTTTGAACTTCAATTATCGGAAATCGTCCAGGAACGCTTTCCAATTCAATCTTAGATATTTTCATGAAGATGAAACCGACTCACCTGTAATACCTTTATATACAGTCATAACAAAATACATGTTTAATTGTATTTGTGTGTTTTACTTTGTATTTTATTGTTGAAGATGCTGCCGAAAGTTGTAATGGTAGGTGCAGTGAGGCCTACAACAGCGCCAACCCATGCCACTGCAACGACCGCTGCCAGGAATTCGGCAACTGTTGCTCAGACTACAACAACCTTTGCATTGGTAAACGAGTATAAAGTTATTATTATCTTTCACATTACAATTTCGCGGTAGGAACGTGCATCAACTTGGTAAACTATTGTAATTGTGATCGTTTCGCCTTGACATATACAGGTTTGTCCTTGTTTAAAAAAAGCTGTACAATTATAGTGTACATGTTTAAGTATGGATGTATTATCATATACAATATACATAATATAGTGTGATTTACATGATACTGGATATTATTATAATAGCATTATTATAATTATTATTAGTAGCAGCAGTAGTAGTAGTAGTAGTAGTAGTAGTTGTTGTAGTAGTAGTAGTAGTAGTAGTAGTAGTAGTAGTAGTAGTAGTAGTAGTAGTAGTAGTAGTAGTAGTAGTAGTAGGACTAGTAGTAGTATATTATTACTATTATTATTATTACTACTACTACTATTATTATTATCGTCATTATTACATTTACTACTTCTACTAATATTGCACAGTCCCAGTAGATCCCGACACATCGTGTACTGGACGGTGTGACAGCCCGTTTGACGGGTCCATGTCATGTCAGTGCAATGCTGATTGCAACACACACGGGGACTGCTGTACAGACTACACTGCTGTGTGCCCCGGAGGTGAGTAGAGGCATGTGATTTGCTTATTTAGTATTGGACATAATTCGCATGAATGAATATTACAATCTTTAATCTTTAATATTTTAATATTTATTTATGGCCAATACTAAATTTTTCCCACAGGCAGGTGTAAACTCATCATACTAAAACTTTTCTCCTATTAAGTGATCTTTCTTTGAAATTTACATATGGCCCTTGTGCCACTGAGTCAAGGAGCATTTGATGCCTCCTTCCTCTTATTATTTTCCTTCAAGTCTACCTTCTACATGTATTACAGTTTTCAAAAGATTATCATGTCAGAGTATGTGTGCAAACCTTGATTGCTTTCTCTTATCTAATGTGCTTATTCGACATTTATGTTATCATACTCTTCTTAACAATAAGCAAAGAAATAATCGCCTGGGACCGCCCTTTATCGTCACATTGAACAGGTTTTGAGCATGGGTCCATTTTTGTTTGTTTGCGAACAGCTGCAGAGCACTGACAACATGATACCTCTTCAATATTAGCATGTATGCGGAAGGTGCCATCAAAGTATAGCTCGCAGAGTCGCAGGGGATGTTGGTGACCACTGTAGACATGTGACCACTCAAACGGAGTTGATTATACAGTATATAGCGTACTCGATCAACACAGGCCAATTATTTGAACTTAATCATATTCTAATAATATATAAACCTAAGTTACATTTATGTATACTTATTCATTATGGGAACCAGGTTGTATAATAATTATACGCCTGTAAAAGGGTATAGCGAATACATAATGTTACTTGAACCAGGCTGAGTCGTGTTTCGACACGCTGAGTCGACACGCGTGTTTCTAGTCATGTCAGCTACAGATCGTGAGGTGTGCAACATGGCCGCCTCCGCGTTTGAAAGGCGCCCTCCGACTCAGTGATACAGCCCCTTTAAGAAAAAGTTTATTCCATGTTTATCTAGGTGGAGGAGGAGGTGGCGGTTCAGATCTTTCCTCCCTCGCCCAGTCTCTGTGGGACAATGATGTCAATCGTATCGAAGGATCGGACATCGTCTTCAACAAGCAGGCGTACCTCAGCGACTACAGCCAACGCAATGATCTTTCATCAAGCCCGTAAGTTGCATTTTCATTGAATTGTGTCTTGTCTGGAAAATGACAAAGTACGTTACGAAAAAAGCACTTTCACAATCATGTTTATTTTACCCTACTCTACATACTATAGTAGAATGGAATAAGGTATAATAAAAGAGTACAATAGAATTATGATTAAATGCGTCAGATCTGACATAGCCTTCAAACATATAAAAGCCTCAGGTGAAAATTGTCGGTTTTATATTTTGAGAAAGTGGAAACACATTTGACACATTGCAATTACCGTTTGTATAATATTCTTATACTTCACATGAATAAATCGTAACTATTATGCTTTCGCACAATTACTCATTGTTAGTCTGATCTAAACCCCTCAAAAAAACTCAAGTTTGATCGATTATATCTATTTTCTTATGAAATCATAATGGTTATATTTAATATTTAATAATAATAATAATAATGTTTCGATTTATATAGCGCCTAATATGATTGATAATCATCTCTAAGCGCTTTACAATGATAATATTACCCCGGTCATAGGATACAATGCAAACCAGCACACATCGTGTGCACCATCTCCACTCCCTGGGGAGCATTCCTTCCAAGCGCTCATGGGCTCAAGAAGATCGTTCACAATTTCACCTCCTAACGGGTCCCCATGTATACACCTGCCCTGGGTAGAGAGCAGCAATTGTTGATAAATTGTCTTGCCGAAGGACAAAGGCAGTGGGCAGGGTTCGAACCCGGGATCTCATGATCGGAAAGCGCGCGCTCTACCAATATTGCCACACCACATCCACATATTTGGTATCACTTGAAAGAGTGTGTATACCTCTTTAAAATGATACCAAATTCGTAAGCATCACGAGCACGAGGTATGCGCAGTATATTTGAGAATGGCGGAATGTCAGAAGTGAAATTTCACAAAATGCGCCAAAAAACTTCATTTGGAAGGTGTGACACCCATATCACGGTCTTTCTCAAGTTCAAATTCTTTCGACGATGAATATCTTGACAATGAAGAGATACTGTTAAAAATGGTGTCAGACAAAAGCCTGTTTAATTATCTTTCCAATGTCACCTCAATTGGAATGATTATGAAAGCCGGGTAGGTACAATTAAGGTGAATAATGGGGAAGATCGACAGCAAAGTGTAAACAAAATGCATTTGATTGTGTGAAATTGAAGGCGTTGCATCCAAAAACGACTTTTTGTGGGGATATTTTAGTACTTTATTTTACATAATCATTATGAAATTCAACATCATGTTGAAGCGTGATAATTTGTCAATAAAATAATGCCCCATTCATAGTGGTTATGTGATTGAGGTGTGTGTAGTACCTCTAAATGTATGGGGCTCAAAATGACACGTTGCAAGGTCACTCAACGTTCTACCGTTTGGTATGTGGTAATAAGGGCATACCTACACGGTCAAAGAGGGCGCTAATATGCCAGTTCTGGCCAGTTTGCGTAGGTTTAGAGAAATTTGAAGCATTTTCAATACATCAAGTTTGTGAGTTTCCTGTACTGCACACTCACATTCAGCATAATCATTGCAAATGAGATATCATATTAAAGATAAATTAACGAGCTTTCCGATAGTGCAACACGGAATGATGATAGAGTTATGATTAATACAAAAATATCTTACCGGAATCTTGAAACAAGAAGCCACGGTCTTAAATTCATAACATTAATAGACCCCCATATCCGGTTTTACTGCACACACCCAAATAGCATAATTATTACAGGTGGGACATGATTTTAAGGGAAAATAAACACGCTTTCACATGATGTTAAATTTACTGATGATTATGCAATGTAAAACTACAAAAACATCTCCTCCAATAGTCGTTTTTCGATGCAACGCCTTCAATTTCACAAAATGAAATGATTTTGCAACATTTCACTTTCGGCCCTCCCCATATTCAGCTGTACCATACTTAACCTGTTAATACAATTGTTACGGACATAATTGTATTGAAAAGATAGACACATGGGCTTTAAAATGATACCAAATTTGATACGTTTAAATCTTTTGAACACGCTACAATCTTCGATACAACTTGAACATTAAAAAATACGACACAAGAGTCAAATTTCCCAATTGAATACTTTCGGCCCATTTTGCGACTGGCTTCTGACCGTCCTCCATTCTGAAACGCACTGTGTATTCCCTGATTTGAAATAAATGACAAAACATGTACCATTTTAAAGGGAAATCATCATGCTTTGCAATGACACTAAAAGAAAAACATAAAATCTGACAATAATAGTGATATAATCGATCAAAGTTGAGTTTCCAAACTTTTTTTGAGGGGTTTAGTACGTGAACGAGGCGAAATTGACGGGCACGGTATGGCCGTCAATTATCGCCCTGCTCGGCCACCGCGCTTGAGCAAGCGGGGATACATGTTTGACAGATTGTGATTATTGATTATCTTATCTTACAATAACTATATATATGTTTCTAATATGCAGTTTTTCTCACACTTACTCATTGGCAGCCTGATCGAGTACGTGAACGAGGCGAGGTTGACGGGCACCTGGCCGTCATACATCGCCCTGCTCGACAACTACAACCGCTTCACTGGCACCCGGGACACGACCACTGTCCTTGAAGATTCCGAGATCGAAAGCTTCCTTGACGCCGTCTTTGCCACCCAGGTCATGAGCCTGACAACGACCCTGGATGATGGACAACGGTAAGATTAATCCTGTGACCACGGGAACCTGTGATTACTCTGTAGGCATTGTACAGTATAGTAGCAACAGGTTATTTTTCCCTACATGCGTTATTAAAAAAGGCTTCGGATATGTTTGATTTACTCTTTCAAAAGCCCTTTATTTAGTTGTTTACTATTCAATAAATAACGATTTTGTTGTGAATACTCTGCAATATTAAAAGGGACTAACAAAATATATTAAAGAATGACGAGATCGAACGATTCCTCGGCATGAAACTATCCTAACCTGGTCATGAGCGGTAAGAGTTTGTGAATAATGGGACACAATCATTACAGTTGACGATAAGTGCATGTCTAATAAGTATTTTATAATCAAACATACAAACCACTTTTATTCAGAGACAAGACAAAACTACGAAATGTCTAGACTGGCAAAATCCTCACTTTGTCTTGTATCTAGATTTCTCTGAAAGGAGACTAGCTTCCAGTGAAAACTGGTTCACGCTGTTATAACGTTCTACTATGGAACAATCATTTCTTGTTGCTTCGAACACGTATTTCTCGGTGCATTCAAGAGCTAAACTCTAATCCAGACACCAATTATGTTATTGATATTTCATAAGGATACTTCTCGAACGAGGCTGACTTCCGGGCGTACGTCCAAAACATCTGGTACACCCTCTACAACCGATCTGGACCATCGATTCCTCTGGTTTTGAGCATGGTTTTTATGTGAAATCGAGACCTAAAATCATACTGTGTATAATTTGTTATCAATGTTAATTTCGTAAGGATACTTCGCGAACGAGGCCGACTTCCGGGCCTACGTCAAGAACATTTGGTTCACCCTCTACACCCGTTCCGGAGGCACCATCGATTCTTCTGCCTTCGAGCACACGTTCGTGGGTGAGGTTAAGAGCGGAAAGGTCAGCGGCTACCACAACTGGTTCACCTTCTACCGGGACGAACTGGCCGGGAAGACCAACTACTACGGCTATACCAGCGACAACGAGGTAGGACGATGACAATGAGTTATAAACTACTAAGCGAAATTGATTAATTTAGGCACATACACTCTACGACATTATGTTGCATGCATACTGATTATGTATGCCCTGCATGTTGCTATGTTCTGATTTAATGCATCTTAGAAATTCATGAAAGGTACGACGGGCAATATAAACATAAAAGCCATTCAAGGACATTTCCACTGTGGTACAACTATATATGGTCAAATAAAATGTTTCATACGACTCTATTCATAATGATGTTATTATTACAGTTTTAATATATCATTGTGTTCATACAATTTACAGCCAAACCAGATTCTGATGCAGTTCAACCTCAACGAAGGTGGCGTCTACTGGAAGGAACTGGCGTCAATCATCTACGGCTCGAGTCCCGAGTTCGAGCTGGCCATCTTCACTGCGTGTTTCGTCCACAACCCTAATGCCCTCAGCACCTTCACTATGAACGGATTCACCCAGAGGGTTCAGACCTGGGATTACACGGGAGGTTACATCGGCTCCATTTACTTCAGCGTGTAAAACATACAGTGTTTCGGATAGTTCGAATCCAACGCCAACACTTATAAATGGAACTACACAATATAAAAGTACATCAATATATGATAATCAACCAAAATGATTTAGTTTTGCTACGAGCCACAACACCTTTACAGTCTAAACGGATTCACCCATATGGTCCCAGGATTACACCGGAGACTACGTCGATCGGTTCCACGTACTTCAGTGTGTGAACCATTAAGTGCATTGGATCGAATCCAGCACAAAAGATAATGGATGGGACTACACACGAACTATTCAATAAAATGTATTACACCGGGATATAATGTTTAAAATAAATACATATCAGTCAGACAGGTAGGCCTACAGGAAGTTGTATCGTAATGCATCCAGCATATTTAATCTCTATCTGAGCAGCCTTTTTTGACAACAAATTGTAGTGGCGTATACAAGCCACTTGCTATCTACAAAAATAAACAAACTTGAAAGTAGATACGCGGGACCACACGAATCTAAATTTAAATATTTTGAACCCCTTTTCTTTAAAAGACCGTACAAATTAATTAACCCGAAAGAACCCATGGTATTGCAAACATTGTTGTAACTCAATCTAGATTATAACGTCTATATTATAGTTTAAATTGCTTAAAATCTTGTTCTCAAAAAGAAGTTTAATCATGGTAATAATTTAATCCGTATTTGATTTCCTTATTGCAAAATATCATTGAGGATCTGATAATATATATACGCTATATCTAAACCGGATAGATCTGAAAAATGACAATATCTTACAAGATGTGATACATTCTCAAGACGTATGGTTGTCACAATATATATTAAATTGATATTTAATTAAAATAGTTCCATAGTATATTTGACGTCTCGTGTTATTCATTTCTAGCTGTGCGATAGGTGGGAAACGAGGACCGTACTGTGCCTTTCCAGTAATTTTAACCAAAAAAACACAAAAACATGAGGAGGAAAGCCTACATAAAATAATACAGAAACACTGAAATTAAAAGAGCAGGCCCTCAATAATTCTTGTCCACCTCAACGTCTGGTAAACATGATATAATTATACTTGTTGGTCGATTTATATGTCACCCATGCAGTTGGTTAAAGGGATTGTTTAGTTTTGGTCTGGAGGACACTTCAATAAATATTTTGAGTGAGGCAATGCAAAACTAAGTGTAGAATTTTTAACAGCACACCATTTAAAAAACAGAATCAACTGTCGGAAACAGCTGAAGTTTCAAAATATATATATGGGGGTGTTTCACAGAGATCCTAAATTGGATTTAAAATGATGGAAAGACGTTATTATTTCTATTTTTTACAAATGTGTTCAAAGGCATAACATTATGATTCCTATCATTAATGTGTTTTATTATGTAGACAATTTCATGTCCTTAATGTAAAATTTATAACAATTTTACAAAATTTGCATTTTTTTTTTCTTTTTAATAATATATTTTATTCAAAGGCTATACGAATGGCTTTTCATAATGCTTAAGGGGTACTACAGTTTTGGTAAGGCTGAACTTTAGTAACCAAAACCTGCAGAGTAACATTAAAAACTAATATGTATAACCCCACCATGCTCGAAAGGTATACAAAAATACAAACGACTATGTAAAAAGCATGTTATCATTCAAAAAGCGCCATTAAAACAAAAGAGGGCGCTCTCTGATAAGGCATTGGTTTCAACCATTTTACATACAAAATTATGCATGTGATGTTTTTTTGAAATAATGATTAAATAGAGAGATCATCAACAACTATTTAAAACCGCTTTTGAAAATTGTTGAAAAAGTGTAGGCATTTTTTAAATGCTGGCAAGACAGTGTTAATTTATACTAAAGTTGTGTTTGACCAAAACTGTACCATCCCTTTAAAAGCCTACATGAATGATTGTATTGTAATCTACCTTTTCCACTGGTGTATGTGTGTGAACTACGATGCAGTCTCGTCATTTATTAACTGAAATAATAGGTTCATGCAACGTTTCAATTATCACCAAGGATGCTTTTCAATTCAATAATTTATAATTACGTAATACAATTTAACACCGAAACCTCGTTCATGCTTCTAGTATGTAATGTTCAAATAATATCGTTAAAAGATAAGAGGACTGGTAAAGATCCGTAAATGATTTAGGTTGATTTATATTGAAATAGCGTGCTTAGAGCTGTGTGTTTAGTTCACGAGAACTTTGTCATATGTCTTTCTTTTATCTTGTTTATCATTTATTTGCGAAATGTCAAGTTTTATCTTGAAGATGTGATGACGTATACAAGAAAGATAGAAAGATTATATATGTTTACTATAATTGGAATAAACGAATCGTAGATTAAACCTCCCCCCCCCCCCCCCCCTTTTTTTTTGTTACCTCCTTGTACTGGTCTCGAGACCACATTTTAGCGGTATCGACTATCATAACCGATGGTCTCGGTCACAACTTAACAAGTGGCCTCGGACTCGACCTCGAAAATTGTTGACGGATCTCGGTCTCGGTCTCGAAAGTTGTTGAAGAATCTCATACTCGGCTTCGAACATTCCTGACGCACATCCCCCCCCCCCTCGAAAAATTTGACGTACACCCCGCCCCCCCCCCCTTGAACATTTTTGACGGACACCCCCCCCCCCCCCTCGAACATTTTGATTGACACTTCCCCCCTCCTCTAAAAATGTTGACCGACACCCCCCTCGAAAAAAAAATCCTGGTTATACGCCAGTGTATAGTCCCACCAGCTAAATAAGTGTAGAGCTCACTGCGTGTTCTATGCGAGTACAACAGTTGAGGGAATTATGCTATATTGTATTTGTAATAGGCCTGCATTTATTATGTGTGACAGGAAGGTCGAGCGGAAGTTTTAACGACTGATTAATGGGTTGTGTTTTAATAATTGCCACTCATTGAACCCTATTTCACCGGTAACTACCTTTTTTTTCACTACTAAAATATAACAATGGCCCATATAATTGTATAGCATAATGGTATTGTAAGAGTAGTGAGGCTCCATCAGTAGTATTTGTGCTCGGTAGTTCGGTCCAAACTCATACATAGTTAAAACTAACTTAAATTTAAGACAGTTTAATTATAACCGCAATGAAAACTACGTCTCCCTCGCCAAACCACCACATCCTCCCCTCAGATTTTTCTCAGTGGGACTGAATGAGTTAAACGTCCATTACCGGTTATAGCGTACTTGCGTTTTAAATCATATTATGAGAGTGGTTGTTAAAAGGCCGGTAATTGTGCTTCGTTCCCAGGCTATATCAGAGCAGTATATATTCGACAACGTAAAAATAATCTTCCGAGCTTACAGTAAACCCGACAGCCAATATGGAAGTTGGACTATTCTTATGGAGAACTGTGCCTCTAATCTTGTGCTTGTTTCTACACATTCTCACTACTGAAGGTAATATTTGAATTCGTGATATGTTTTATTACATTGTTTACACGATGGTCATTTCGTTAGTTGAGCATACAACTAGCTTATAATAGATAACATGCCTGTGTCAAACGTATATCAAACGAAAACTCTTACAATCACAACAATTGAAAGTAAATCTTGAAATTCCCTTTTGCTTCGTTATATCCGGTTGATGCATTTGCCAGACAAGCAATAGTCTTGCCTAATATAATATATGCGACTACTATGCTGAATGTAAATCAAAAATGCGTATAAATGATCGTCTTGTATCCGTGTCTGGCAAAAATTAATGTGCATGCTGGCCGCTGATTGATTAAACAGTTAATAATTCCTTTTTTTTATTGTCCTTTCCATAATGTCCTCTATACTATAACCGCATTACTAAGACAATCGAATTAAATATCATTAAACAAATCAAAATGTCAATGTGACAATAATAAGAATAAAGCCTACATTTTTGTATGCGTTATATTCATTTTATATTTTGTTTGTTTCACCTGCAGCCCAAGCATCGTGTAGGGGAAGATGTGGTGCATCACTCGATAGCGGGCGCCCTTGCCAATGCAACACGGCTTGCACAAATTTCAACGACTGTTGTCAGGATTATGGGCGTGTTTGTAGCCATGGAAACGAAGGTACACATTTCCATACAGAGTACATAATTGGGGGGCTACGTGACTGTACGTGGGTAATGTTTCTAGACCATGTCAGGCAAACCAAAATGTCTGTGATCCAATGTATATTGCTAAGAATGCTAACAATGCAATCGGCAAGCTCAACGTCCCCCATGTTAGTAGTCCAAAGCAACTGGACACAATGTTGAACCAACACTGTGTCATGCATGTTATTCCAAGGGAATGTGATAACATTACTTATAATAATGATACAATATTCAAACATGTTTTTTTTTTTATATCAAGCAAAGCTTTCTTCGTCTATATTGTGGGAATAGTACTCATGTCCACTACCGTCAAAAATAGCCAAAAATTCGACGGTTGACAATACAAATTACAAACAATAACTAAACAACATCTATACTGGACAAGAAACAGCATATACTCATGTTTTTTCTTCTTGTTCTATAATATAGACAAATAAGCAAATGAAAAATGTTATTCAAAATGTATCTCTATTCTTAAAGGACGAGGAATTAGTCCAATATCATCGGGTGATATTACCCGTCTTGCCAGGGACATATGGACGGTGGATACTCACCGCGTGCCGGGATGGCAGTATACCATCAACAAGCAAACACGGCTGACCCATCTGAATAGACATCGAGATAGATCACCGAGGAGGTTTGAAATTATATTTTGTTTTATCCTTAAATTTATAAATTGATCAAGAAATAATGTTGTCTTTGGTAATCAAGAGGTAAGTGTAACATTTAAAAACAGCACGCAATTTTAAAGACAGAATCGAATGTCGAATGTGTTGAATCAAAAATAAAAATCGGTTCAGATTAAAACACTGGATTATTCATAACATATTAGATTTGAATCCATGTTGGGGACCATGCCCTCCAAAATAACTCCTCGCGCAAGACAACCATGCCTATATGAAACGAATGACGGATGTTAAAGGGATCTAGTAACTTTGTTGGCAAGAGCAAAAAGTGATGAGTGATTAATGAAATGTGTTTTGGAGTTATCTGATATATCTTCAAAGTAAAGTGTGAACATTTCACGTTAATTGGATGTTTCTTTGGCAGAGATAAAAGCAAAACTGCAAGGTGATATTCACTTACTCACTGTACTTACTTTTTACACGGCATAAATTATCCCGTAGACAATTTCATATCAGAACACTGCAATCGTAAATGCAACTCATGTTGTTTCTTATTTAATTTATTTCACTAGGTTGTTTGCGAGTCTCGAACCCACATCCTTACAGGGTCCTACTATCACACCGTTCCGCGCCCTCCTAAATAACTACGTACGCTCGACAGGCGTGGCTGAAAGAACCACTGCCATAGAGGAACAGGAAATAGATGCATTTCTGGCCGCCATCTTGAATACTGACGTCATGACAATGACCTATAACCTTCTGTTCCGCAAAGGTGAGCGCACTTTCTTATAGTTATTCCTTATATAATATCTTTCACAAACTCGGAGGTGTTAATGTTAAATATAATTGTATTCGTTTCTGCTTCATCTTCAGACTCACAATTATAAAGGTTCAGGTTAAAGGGATAGGCTAGTTTAGTTTTGGTTTAGAGGGCGCCTCGAGATATAATTAATTTATGAAGTAAATGAGACAAATAAGTATACTACTTGTAAGAGCATGTGATTGTTAAGCATATAACAAACTTTATTTGATTAAAATGTTTAGAAACAACATAAATATTAATAAATATATCCAATTAGAAAAAATGATGTGTGACCCAAATTAATTCTATAATAACAACAAAAATGTATGTAATGCCTAATGTAGTTTAGAAAAAATACCTTTAAAATAGTTATTGATGATCTTTTAATCGAATAAATATATAAACAAAATATCTCATTCACAATTTTTCATTAGAAATGGTTCAAACCAATAGGTTTTTTAGATAGCGCCTTCTTTAAAAAAAAAACTTACATTAGCATTCATTATTCATCATCATCACTACTCATCGTAATCCATATTTAAATTGTATTCAAGGTCTCGGTGACGTCCAATTTTTGGACTCAGATGGCGGTATTTAAAAGCAGAATAGACATATGCGCTTCTAGGTGAACGTTTACGGTAATGACAGTAATATTCCACACTTGATTCACAATGCAGGCTAATTCAACTCACAAGCGGAATTTCGAAACTACTTGGAACGAACTGCTCACGTGGCCCTCTGGACTCGTCAGCTGCATTTGAACACACGTTTGTTGGAGAAATTAGAAAATGGAGTCTCAAAATTCAACAAACATTTAATCATGCCTTTTAAACTGTTTTCTATAATATTGCAGGCTATTTTAATTCACAAGCGGAATTTCGAACCTACCTGAAACGAACTTGGTTCGGTCTATTTTCCCGCTCACGTGGCCCTCTGGACTCGTCAGCCTTCGAACACACGTTCGTCGGAGAAATGAAAAATGGCGCTGTGACGGGTTTCCACAACTGGATTCAGTTCTTCATTCAGGAAAGCGCTGGGAATCTCAACTACTATGGTTACACGAGGGAGTCCCAGGTACAACAAAATAACTTTAAATACAATTAAGCGCTTGTTAATATATGTAAGTCTCACCCTTCACTAATGTGCTATTTATCATATTTTTCAATGTACAGTTGTATTTACAATTTATTAAATGGGCACTTCTTAATCCGGTATAATCCTCTCAGCGGCTACAAAATGTCACGCAAAATTTGACGAATGAAAGGAGTAATTTGTGTTGCAAACCAAAAAATAAGTTTTTACGAAATTGCGACGAAATGAGTAAAAAGAATCATGCCTGTGTGGTGATAACATCAATTTTCGATAAAGTGTCTTTACCAAGGAAACGCGTATGCCCTTCTCGTCTTTGTCCTCCTTGTTCAAGTCCACCTCCTCCCTATTCGTACGTTTTGTTGGTGCCTATTTTATTTACCTTCCATCTTGCAAGTATGATGTATCGGCCTAATGGCCAGGTAAGTATTCAAAATGGCGTTGTACTGTTGGCGGATTAAATACAAGTTACATAATTATACCACTTTAATTGTCATAACTACCATTATTGTTATATCTTATATTTCAGCCTCACCAACTACTAGTTCAGTTCAACTGGGGAGGCCAGGTGAAGACTCTATCGTCCGTAATGGTTGGGGTCAGTCCAGAGTTCGAAATGGCGCTCTACACCGTGTGCTTCATCTCCAAACCCAACCAGATGTGCTCGTTCGCCCTCAACGGTCACAGAACGAGCATTCGCACATGGACCATGGGCGACAATCTGGCCGCGGCGTACTTCAACGTAAACTGACTCGAACCAGGACTCAAACTGGGGCTCGAACCACTGTCCTGCTATTCGAATGACCATGCTCAAACCGACATGTCAAACCAGATTATGTGCTTACCCCTTCCGACATCAACTGTTTTAGAAACAAAAAACAACGTCCGCACAAATATCATGTGCAACAAACTGGCCGCGGCTTACTTCTACGTGAACATGGTGAACTGACTCGAACCAAGACTCGAACCATTATCCTGCTATTTGACTACCCATCATCAGACATGTCACTGATGTTCGCTCTCCTCAATCGCCACAGAACGAACATACGCTCATTGACCATGGGCAGATGGGTGAACAACTGGCCTCGGCAATTACTCGAACCAATTTTATGAGAGGACTGTTAGTAAAAAAAAATAACACATGAACTCTAAAATGGGGTTTACTTCGATAGATGGTATGACTTCCAACTACTACTAGCCAATACCGACAATATCAGTTGAGCCAGTTGCAGTCGTAGGGATCTATAAAATGTGCCACAATTAATGTACGATTCGTCAAAGCTTTTCTCCGATTAATTTTCTTTTGTTTTATATAATTTATATAACCTCCATTTGTTTTTATACGATAATGAATGAACTGAACAAACTGTGAACGCAACGTATATAAACTGTGAATACCTTCGTCCGAGCACACTATGATTGTACTGTGATCACGGTGCGACTATACTATCTAACATACTCCGAAAACCCTGGTGTATCACAGTGTATATTGCAGTGTGTTCCGAACTACAGAAGGATGATGAGTGTGGTCCATCGATAAAAGTATATTGATGGTCGACACAAGTACAATTGCCAAGCTAACATTGTACACTGTGTGTCCACGCTGTGAAACAATTTGTGTTTTCATGCAGGACAAAATCAATAGAGTAATGTTAGGTTTATATTTAATTATGTTATGGAAAGTATGAGATCAAGAATATTAGTAATATGTTTTTTATTGTTCTTTTGCTGAAAAGTGTATTAAGTGATGTTCTGGAATTCTTCATTTTCTTGTTGGCGAATAAGAATAAGTGTACACTTCTATCTACTCAAAATAGTTTATTCCTAATGTATGCAATGGTTTATAAATTATGCTTTGTAAATATATTTGTATTGTTTTTGGAAATTGACAACAAAAATAACTTGAACTTTATACATAATTAATTGATAAATGTTTAATTAGTAAATGGTAAGGCCGAGCTTTAGTAATCAAAACCTGCACAATAACATTACAAAATAATAGTTATTATATATATATATATATATAATAACTCCACCATGCTCGAAAGGTATAGAACGACTAAGTAAGCATGTTATCATTCAAAAAGAGCCATTAAAACGCAAAAGGGCGCTCTCTGAAAAGGCATTGGTTTCAACCATTTTTCATACGAAATTATGCATGTGATGTTTTGTTGAAATAATGATTAAATAGAGAGATCATCAACACAACTATTTAAAAAGCTCTTTTGAACATTTTTGAAAAAGTATAAGCATTTAAAAAAATTAAAAAAATCGTCGAATAAATCTGGGCCCCAGATTTATTCCGATCGGATATATTTATTGATATTTTAACCGTTTCTGAATCGATTTTGATCAAATAAAGTTTATTATGCCATTAAAATTGTATGCTCTTTCAAATGTTATACTCAGTTTTTCATTATCTCACAACAAAATGATTTCGTGCAGCGCCCCCTATACCAAAACTGAACTACAATGTATAAAGGGATCTGGTAACATTGACATAATCGACAAACTTACTTAGAACTCTAGCGGTTCTCATCCCGGGTTCCCATATACCACTCAATCGAAGCAACTCAAGCAAGGAACATATTTCGGTTTTTCTTATTGTATCTTTCGTTATAAAGATATTTATTATGGAAACGTTTGAATTTGTAAGACTCCCTGGGAGATTAACAACTGTGTACAAAGTAATGGCAAAGATTTAGCAAATATAACTTTGCATTTTCGTTCATTACTCGGCGAGTCATATAACATCAATTTAACATGACAATTTTAAACAGCACTTATATAGTGGGCATTATTGGATAACAGTTATACACATTTTATCAACTTGTTAGATTTTAAACATATTAGTATCAACAAAGCAGCTAGATCCCTTTAAATATGTTACATTGTATTTTTGTTCCGGAATTGTCCGTGTTACATTTTGGCTATGGCAATTTTTTTTATTATGTACTACAAAGCATTATTTTGTTCGATTGTATAAAATCACGCTTTGTAAACACAGTAGGTGTTGTTGGAAATTTAAACAATAAAACTTGAAACTTGAACTTTATACATAGTTAAATCTTGTATTACTTTGAACGACATAATAAGTTAGCTTACATATCTCGGGGCTGTTTCAATTTAAAAATTTCCCTTTATCTGTTCCCGGCATAATCATAATATTTCCGACACTCTGGGTTAGTTTAAAGGAGAATGTTTCAGGTATTGATGATAACAATGTCATGTTTTATCCAAGAATGCAGTGATCCCATGCATGAGATTCATGACAATACTGCATTAATATAGTAAAAACAAAACATCCTTGTATAATTTACCCTCATAAATGAATTATTCCGGAAAGTGCATGGCGTAGCGTGGTCGGACTGATTGTAGGAGCACACAACGTATAGGGGTCATACATTATGTTGTATTTACTTATTGTCACATAATGTTCCGTAATGTTGTTTACCATTTTGTCAAATTATTGGGTATAGCCCCCGCGCCGCCCCCCCCCCCCCCCCCACCCTGTTACTAGCTACGCCACAGTTGTATGGACACATTGGAACAGGCCTTGATGATAACGATGTCATGATTTACCAAATACTATAATGCAAACCAATGCATTGGGCTGCAGATGGTACGTACATGTCTATAATGACTTTTAATAGTAAAAACAGTAAATCCCTGTATATTTTACAATCATAAATGTTTTGTTCATCATGTTGGGAAAGTGGCGTATTATAGCGAGGTAGGACTGATTGTGGGAGCACATAATCTTTCTTTTGTTTGTATATATTTGTTAAAGTTTGCTTATTTGTTGTAGTCAAAATATGCGTTAGGGACACGTGTTACCCCCCCCCCCCCCCCCCCCCCCTGTAGCTACGCCACAGGTTCCCGTGACTATAGTTCATAAGAGTGCAATGTGCATGTATGAACGCGGTGAGCAAAATATATCAGCATACATTATAATTAAAGAAGACTTTTACTGAGACTCGGACGTGTCAGAGACGTTGATTGTGTTGACTTAGTGCATGAGTGTATTCGTGTGTGTTTTATTTTCGATAGTGGGGGAGGGGAGGAGGCTGAAATCGATTGCTTATTTAACATCCTTCCTGAATTAATGTAGAACAAATTAATATATTTGACCGAAAATAGGCATATTGTTTTTTCCGAATTCAATGACAGTATTTGCCTGAGTGTATTTTTTGTAAGATTGAATACGAGGTGGTAATTGGACTCATAATTAAGGTGGTTTTATTCATCTGCGAGGTGTATTTTGCCCCCATATTGCCCAATAATCGACGCTTTCTATACTTGGGGGTGGGGGATGGGGGGGGGGGGGGGGGGGTTCTATAACTGCCCATCCCCGTAGTACTCCGCCGCCTCGTATGATTTTGATGACTATCACGGAGTACTGATAAGTAGCTAGAATACATGTTCATGTTAGAACAATCATGGTACAAAATAAGTAGGCCTACATATCATGCACCTCCCTGGTACAATCGAAGCTGCATAGCGCTAACACATGTATTACTACGCATCGACTTTGTATCAGGGAGGGGATTCCATAGCCCCCCCCCCCCCCCCCCCCCCCCCCCCTCCCTATCCTCCTCCTCCCGTCTCGTCATTACGCCCTTGTTACAGAGTTCATATCCCAGGGTATGAATCAGTGCAAGTTCATGTTTGAACAAGGGGGTGGAACACAGTCAGTGCAATCGCAGCAATATGACTTTTGTACTCATATTATAGCGCTAGCATATTGTATTTTTCCGACTAGCATAGATAGTGTTTTACAGTATTATAGAACCATGTTTTTATGATCTAATGATATATCGACTTCCTGTGGTGTGTATTTTGAAAGCTGAGATGATCTGTGTATCTATCCGTGACTGTTCATGTGTAGTATAATCCGTCCTGCAGCAGCACATGCAATGGTTTCATTACAAGTCGGCCGGTCTCTAAGTGAGTATAATCACGAATTGTACTTCGTATTACGTTTGACTGTATGCTTGTATGCACTAGTGGAAATATATTATACATGTAGTATGTAGGTTTCTCTACCTCTGCTGTATAAGGCAAAGTGACGGATGCTACTGATGCCTAGATTGACCTTATATAGCAGTGAATACATTATAAGTATTGGTAACAGCCACCCTGACCTAATACACGATGCATATGGGTCAGAATTTTGAAAAGTGCACTTTTCGGCCCAAACAGGGTAAAATTCAATTTATTTTTTGTATTTAAAGACATCTATCTAATGTGAAAGCATGCAATCCTAGCTTTCAGGCATACCCCATTATACTGGGAAACTCCCTGTGGTTCCGTTTTTATTCACTGTTGAAGTAACCCATCTCCAAAAGGCGAACGTCCGTGAGGGATTATGTATATATAGATTTAGTACCCATATATCTCATTTATTTTCTGTCATATACAGCTTATATTCGGACAATTTACTTCTAAGACTTGCTTCTCTCTGTATGCCAAACGTGGATTGTGTTTTATTTGCCAAATAGAAAATACAAACGTCCAAACTTTGACTGAATTGTTATATTTCTTTTTAAATAATGTATTATTCGGAACCTTTGCTTTTCTTTAGCCGCATTTTTTAGGAACGCACCTATATACGCTCGTATTCCCGTATCACATATTTTAATGTGCATGTTAATAGGATCAATTGCTGTCTAGATCATATATTACATAATTACATGACCAAAGAGAGTATAGTTTTCATCACGGACGTTCCCATATCGCTCACGGACGTTCGCCAGAAACAAGAATGTTGGCAGAATGATCTGATGTCATCAAAAAGAGTTTCTATTCTTCGTAAATGGCTTTAAAACAGGGTCATTATAGAAACAAACTTGAACATTGCAATAAACCTTTAAAAATGGTTTGGTTTTTACATGGACCTGGTCGTTATAACGAGTCCCTATTATTGGTTTAAATTGATTTAATGCTTATAGAACAATATGATGATAATATTTTATCTATTCCTATTATATTTAAGCTAGAGACCATGTATACATCCTAGTCAGATATAAAAGTAGCATTTCCAAGTCGCCTGGTCCCTCTTTCTTACTATATTGTTTTTAATTACAATTTCACGGACGTTCGCATAAATTTCACGGACGTTCTCTGCGTGAACAGTCTTACAGAAATTGATGACAACATTTATTTGAATCTCCTCCAGACCAATATAAAACATATGAATTTATCAGTTGATGATTTTAGCTATCTGAATTAATTATAATGACATGTCTGCTACTTAACTATCACTCTTAGTGGACCTGTGGAAATCGTAACCCCTAATTTTACACCGGCTTTCCCCGGTTGGGCACTCTATAACAGAAATGCCACTATACTTCTGTAAATAAATGATTTTACAACATTTCTGCAAACATAAATAACATGTATAATCAAAATAAAGGCCATTTTCCAGTTACCAGAATACGGTTTCTCACATGAGTCTTAATGTCACGGACGTTCGTATTAATTTCACGGACGTTCTCGAATTGCCTATAGTGGTACCCAAGTGTCCCATCTCGAGTCAATTAATTACAGAAATAAATGTAAGTGCCAACATAACGTAAGTGCAAACATATATGCCTATCACACGTTTCAAACCTTGCCATATATATTTAAGATGTATTTTGACTTTGGGAGACCCATAATATATAAACTGTTATTTTGGTTTGTGTATGTTGTTCGTATATTTCGATTCAATTCGTATATGGTTTATTAATTGAAAATACATATATTTATCTATTCCAGCTATATGGCTGAATTGCTAATATGCATTTTCACAAAACATAAAACAAACTGAGGGTAACAAAAGCCATGAGCAAAGTAAATAATATACTCGTATAACTTATTTCTTAAATAAATACATATAGATTGCATTTTAGATCATATGTATATGTTTTGTATAAAGAAATATTAGACATAGAAACCATTGCGCTAAATATATACGCTAAACATATTATATGTGTTTATTATCACATTTTATTATTATATTTAGAAAGAATATTTTAATTTAATGTAAAACCAATCGCATAATTATTATAATAAAAACAATCATTTTAAAGCCTAACTGTTTAAATCTAATTTGCAGAGATTATAAATTGTTTTATGACATTAATATGTCAAAGTTAAATCTTTCAAATAATCACGTTGATAGTTAATTCCGATGTTTCCTGACCCACATCTCGTTTCCTAATTGTTAACCTCAAATCGGTTTTAATGTTTCAATTAGAATTAAGAACAATGTTGACCTTGAATGGTTTATTATAAATATTGCGCGAGCTGAAATTTAGTTGTATAATATTATAATGAGCAAAAACAATATTTTTGATATATCAAGAAAGAACAAAACAGCCAATATTATATATTATTACGATGAAGTCATCAAAATAATGCATAAATCTTACAATCTCTATTAAATGGAAGAAGTCCAACAAATCTAATCCCTTGCTAGATATAATTTCAAACGATACCACATAATTTAGCACTATTAACAGATTGAAGCAGAGATGCTTTGAAAACCCATTCATACGTCATCATAATAATAAATGCGTTTGTCTCTAGATCTGCATACTTACGTGCTGGATATTGCAGCTTTGCACATCAGGCATAAATTATGATATAATTATGTATTTATTATCGTATTATCATTATTATCATTATTATTATTTTATTTATTTATTTTCTTTTTTGAGGGGGGGGGGGGGGGGGGGGGGAGAGGGGTATGCATGTATTCGTTGCTTTTTCGTAATACAGTCAATATTGTAAAGCAAGTACATGTAGCTATCCTCTCGCAAGTAGCTGACGACCTTTGTGATGTACCTCTTCTTTTCAAACAACTGGCGTCATACAGCCATTTAGTTGGACTTAAATCCGACAGGCAGATGAGAAAACAGTCTCAAAGCCTGCAGCAGAGGAGGAGCCGACAGTCTCAAGTTTTGCAGAGGGTGGGGCAACAGTTTCCACTCAGACCTTCGGTTGAAATGTTGTTATTGCGCCATATACCCCCTTATTATCATTATGTTTTGAACAGCTTTCTTTCGCTTGTAGGCCTGCGACTGTGCACAATCATAATCTTGGGGTTTGCCTTCCTATAGTATAATGTCAACGCTGCACGGGTAGAAGTAAATATAATATCTAGGGGTATTACAAAACAGCTAAGCAAGGTGATCAAATGTAAAACGAACCTCCGTGATGGTGACTAAAAATCAACATATTCATGTGTGGTTGGCAGTGACCTGGGTCGAAAGACACACACAAGGGGCACCTGCTGTCAAAAAATTGTGCCAGTACTTGAACTTTTACTAAGATTTTTGGGGCCATAAATGACGAACGAACGTCCGTGAGCACAACATTTCATAAGTTTGTTACAGTTAAATGACTTACAGGAAATATATCCATATGGGATATGAGAGACATAACAATGTACTAACAACATCAAACGGTATCAACTTGATGTGAGCGTTTTACATGGTAACATTATTAGAACAATTTTCATGATCGAACGTCCGTGAACGAACGTCCGAGCGAACGTCCGTATCATAAATAGTTGTCAAAAGGCTTCGAAAATGCCTGATATAAGTTTTTGGTTAGCTGCTTGCCAATTAAAATTGCTGTACCGGTGTCTACGTGCAGATAAGCAACCTCAGATTCGTAATTGGGTCTACTCTTGCCGGACGTTCGTTTTCATCACGGACGTTCACGAAGATCAGTTTCGGCCCAAACCAAACATTGTATTTGATAGATAGTTTTCAAATAGGCAAAATACTGTGGCCCTACTGTGAGTTCATCAGACTGACCCCAGCAATTGATGACTAGGATGCACTTCGCTGAGCAGTGATGATACAAGACGACAGAACGTCCGTGACGAAATCCAGTATAATTTCATACAAAAAAATGTTACTCCGCGAGCAGGAGTAGTTAGCCAACAATTTTTGTAGAATGTGTTCAGTGGGTTCAACCCTTAGTTTTGGCAATAGTTTTTGTTTTGACAACTAAGTAGAATTCTGGTTGTATGGATTTTAATGTATGCTCACGGACGTTCACTTATTATGACCTTTCCTATTGAAATGTACCATGAAATCATATCAATGCCGCTCTACCGCCAATTCTTATGTGATACATGCTCAAGACATGTAAGATAGAAAATATAGACATTAATGCCTTTAAAGTTGATTAATATTTTTTTTTATCAGGTTAAAAAAATCATAATTTTGTGGAAAATGCCAATTTATGCTATTTTTTCACATTTGAGGTCCTGTGGCATGAAACCAAATGTTTGAAATGATATAAAACTATACATTTTCTGAAAGCCTTAATAATTCTCTTTAATATGAGACCCAAAACAGGTATATCAGAGTTAATGGTGAGACACAGCAAATGATAGAAGCGCTCAAGGTCTGGAAATGGCTAAAAGTGCACTTTTCAAAAATCTGACCCATATATCATGTGTACTACTAATTTATATGGGCTCCTGGTGGCGCGGCTGGAGATATTAAAGGCATAATGCCTTCATACAGCGTAATAAGGATACATGTGTATGTGTATGTTGATTGTTGGTCATACTATAAACATGGAATATCCTTGCTATAAACATGGTGAAGTAGTTTGGTGTGCACATGTGCACAATGTAGAATCAGGGGTACACCAAGTTAAATTGATTATTCAAATTATCTGACCCCACATTTGTATTACTGATGTATACATGTATATATATTTGTACGTGTACATACACTATCAACCTTTCAACTAAGCAATACCTATGTATCCGAATATGGTATGCATGTAGTCAGCAGCTAATGTTATATACCCACGCCAAAAGAAAATTAGTACGTGTGATGATACATGCATGTGTATAAAATCCCAGGGTATATGAGACGGTTGATCGACCTGGTAATGACAATATATCCGTCTTTTACGATATTAAACTGAGTGGTGTATTTAATCTGTGAACTGGTGAGGTGTGTATACAATTATAATGATGTCAAACCAACGTGTATAATAGAGGCGCAGCCATCGACCTCGTCTTAATTAGGGCCTAATATGAGATCAAAGTGCAAAACCATTTGTCTGAAATTCTTAGACTTAGAGTAAACAAACCGAACATGTAATACGTGTACAGTAAATGGTTCAATTAGTTTAAAGAAGACACATGATAAAGTCTTATCTAGGTAAACCCTTGGCAAATTTGATTGAAGTAAAGTAAGTTAACATAAGAAAATTAATTTTCTGAATTGTATGCCTGTACCTCGAGTGTTCATAATTATTAAATCAAACGCATAAGGAAATCTGTTATATTGACTTGTTATTCCAGGTATGATCGTTGGCTAATTCGCAATAAATATACGATAAATACTATAAAAGAGGGAAAACAGTTTAAAACCCCCCGAATTAGAGAATCCACTTGCAATTACTAATTTATTTCGTAATGGCATTACATTCATTGTTCACCCCCCCCCCCCCCCCCCACCCCCCATGATGTATTATTATATTATTTTAATCGTTTAAATTATGTTTGATATTATAATTTTTAGTTCTTATTTATCATGATATTGGCAATTTTAAACCCTTTCGATTGATGAATATTCTAACTTAATGATGAACAAAATATAATGTTTAACCCTATTTCTTATTGATATTCAGTCACACGGGGATTTTCAGCTGCGACTCGGACTTGTCCAACTCTTCGCCCGGACGCCCCTAAACAAATATTCAGACGGGTACGCCACTTCAGCGTCACCATGGCAACCCAAAACGAGGGAAAGTCGAGAGAGGAAGTAGAAGAGGGATTTCTGAGGAAAGTATTCGACCTGATCCTGGAGGAAGGAATCCACAAACAGCTTGCTGGAGATTGTAAAGGTATGAAACTGAATAGACAATGAAAGTGTCGTGGTATATAGTGCCTGGTTTGGGCTTTCGATCGCCGTTTCATGCAAAGGCCATGAGTTTGTTTTTTGGTGTGTTTGTATTACATTTAATTATGGCATAAACAATTGTAAAGTGCCCGATTTCAGCTAAATGTTTTTTTTTAGCAGGGCCGTGAACATAAGCATACAGAAATACATAAAATAATACGTTATACTTTACATAAATAAATTTAAAAAAGGAAAAATAAACATATTTACAAAGATATAGGGGAACTTCATTTTACATCAACAATGACAAACATTAATCAAAATGAACGACTAAAATCAATAGGCATACATGCATCATTCAAACAATCATTCGATTCCTGACGCGACACGTGTGTCCTTCGGTTAAGTACTGTATTCGCTTTGGACCTGGTAGGGTGGGGAAGTATTGCCTAAATAACTAGCCTGATATGATACGCCTTCGTGGCTGTCTGTTGGTTCTTTACTCCCCGGGGAGATGAAACTGCACACTTCAATGTGTTGGCTTGAATCGTAACAAATAAACATGGGTATAAAAGTCCTGTTTCTACAGTGATTAGAAAATGTTGTGTACAGTGTTTAAGACAAGATTATTATGACTGCATCAAAGAACGATACATTTAACAAAAAACATCGACTCTAGATTGGATAGATGAACACATTTAGTAAGATCTAACAAATTTTCTTATAACTGTTTTGTTTTATTTGTAGTTGTCGACTTCAAACATCCCGAGGAACTCATTGCTCACTTTGACCTCAATTTACCCGATGACCCCGTGACGTCAGAACGGCTTTTAGAACTGTGCAAAGATACATTCGACTACAGCGTCAAGACAGGTTGGTAAAAGTTGTCCATTTTAAAATGGCAATTATACAGAATGTTGAAAACCTGATTTCAATTGTTGCGAAATAAAAACAATTCACGCAACTAATACAAACACACATACGAACAATGAACAGCCATATTGTTATAAGATCCTCTGACAGAAATATCTCTATTACGATCAGTATTATTATTAGTATTATTTATAATTATAGTTAGGTAATTTTTATTATACAGTATGTATAGAAGTAGAGTAGTAGTAGTAGTAGGAGTAGGAGTAGTAGGTGTAGAGTAGTAGTAGTAGTAGTAGTAGTAGTGTAGTAGTAGGAGTAGTAGTTGTAGTAGGAGTTGTGTAGGAGGAGGTAGTAGGGTGGTGTAGGAGTAGTAGTAGTGAGGTGGTGAGTAGGAAAGTAGTAGGTGATGGAGGTGAGTAGGTAGTGTTGTAGTAGTAGTAGTAGGAGAGTAGTAGTAGTAGGTAGGTAGGAGAGTAGTAGTAGGAGTAGTGAGTAGTAGTAGAGGTAGTAGGAGGAGTAGTAGTAGGTGGGTAGTAGTAGTAGTAGTAGTATAGTAGGTGTAGTAGTAGTAGTAGTAGAAGTAGTAGTAGTAGTAGTAGTAGTAGTAGTAGTAGTAGTAGTAGTAGTACGTAGTAGTAGTAGTGGTAGTGGTAGTAGTGGTAGTATTAGTAGTAGTAGTAGTAGTAGTAGTATTAGAAGTAGTAGTAGTACTAGTAGTAGTAGTAGTAGTATTAGTAGTAGTAGTAGTTATAGTTATAGTTATTATTATGGCTATTAATACTATTATTATTATTACAACTATTATTCTCAATATTAATATTATTATTCGTATCATTATTGTTGTTCTTAGCATTGTTTTCGTTGTTGATGATGTCTATGATTGCGATTAAACGTCCGTAATATACCATGTATTATTCTTATTGTGACAGTAAACGTTTTGTATTGATTACATTTACATGACTTTTTTAATCATCTTAATAACAATTCATGATATATATCACACTATAATTATTGTTATCTTAAATTGTACAGCTCATCCACAGTACTACGACACCAACTTCAACGGACAGGACGCCTACGGCCTGGCTGGGTCATGGATTACCGACTCGCTCAACACCTCACAGTAAGCCGGGATGGTAAAATGCCATATTATTATATGTTTTAATTTTGTATATGAATTTATTAAAAATGTACACATACACAAAGAAATGCAATGTGATACACAAAATGATGTCAAGAAGTAAAAATGATACGCTTTACGTCCATAACCAAAAAAATGCCAGTTTAACAAAACATAATATTGATTGTGTGAACTTTTGATATCGCGTTCCGCGATTTTATCTATTGTATTTGTTTTATCATAATGTGTTTTTTTTTTTCCAGTACTCAACATAATTAGCGTATGTTATTTCTTAAAGGGATAGTTGAGTTTTGGTAAAGAGGGCACTTCACAACATATTTGTTGTGAGATAATGAAGAACTGACTGTCAAATTTGAAAGAACATACAATTTTAATGACAGAATAAACTTTATTTGATCAAAATTGGTTCAGAAACGACTTATTTGTATTCAAAAGTTCTCCGCTAGGGGAAATTTTTGACTTTTTAGACAAATAAAAAAAAATGCTTATAGACTGCTTTGAAAAATCCCAATTAGGTTTTTAAAAAGTTGTTGATGATATCTCTATTGAATCGTTATTTTAACAAAACATCTAATGCACAATTTTGTATGAAAAATTGCTAAAACCAATGAGTTGTTTAGAGAGCGCCCTCTTGAGTTGTAACGGCTCTTTTTTTTTTAAAGATAACAGGGGTTTTACTTAGTCGTTTATAATTGTGTATACTTTTCGAGCATGGTGGAGTTATAACTATTTGTTTGTACCGTAATGGTGCAGGTTTTGGTTACTAAAGTTATATTTGACCAATACTCAACTATCACTTTAAAGATACACCTACGAGGTAGCGCCCGTCTTTACCGTCATGGAGCGGGAAGTTCTGGCCAAGCTGAGAGGACTGTGCGAATGGACATCGGGGGATGGCATATTCTGTCCAGGTATAACACACATACGCTATATGACTTAGACCCCGTTTACAGTGAAAAAAAGGCCGGGCCGAGCGGTCCGGCTTTTTTTTCACTGTAAACGCTCAAAAGGCCAAATGCGGTACCAAAAGTGGCCGCGCATTTGGCCCCGCTCTTGAGGTGGTCTCGGCCGCGGCTCGGCCCAGCCTTTTCTCACTGTAAACGCACGAAGGGCCAAATGCGGTACCAAATGTGACCCCGGAAGTAAAAGGATCATTACGTTCCATAGAATTCGATGTTACGTTCATTACGATCATGACCCCGGCGCGCCCCCGAAATAATGGTTTGTTTACATGCAGAGCGCCAATACGACAAGATGTTGAAAGGGCGGCCGGGCCGAGCCCGCCACTGTAAACGCACAAAATTGGGGGGGGGGGGGGGGGGGGGGCCGAGTACCGCAATTTAGGCCGGGCCCGCTCGGCCCGGCCCTGCACTGTAAACGGGGTCACTTATAATTCACATCCTGTACAAAGAACATTACGAATTGATACAAGCGAGCCTAAACCTTGGTGATGACATATTTTGTTAATGCCAACATAATATTATTATTCATATTAGGTGCGAATTCGTCCATCAGCCGCATTTGTTATGTTTGGGGCCATGAGGGGCTCGGAGTGGTTATGTTCCGAGTGCCATGTTATTATAGTGTCACTACATGATTTAGATGCAGTTAGGCATCGAATCGTATTATAGCCTTTGCATTGGTTAAAGGGGTAGTTTAGTTTTGGTAGGGCTCAACTTTAGTAACCAAACATGGACAGTAACATTATTAAACTAATAGTTTTAACCCCACCATGCTCGAAAGGTATACAAAATTACAAATGACTAAGTAAAAAGCCTGTTATCATTTAAAAAAGAGCCATTAAAACTCAAGAGGGCGCTCTCTAAAAAGGCATTGGTTTCAACCATTTTTCATACAAAAATTAGGCATGTGATGTTTTATTGAAATAATGATTAAATAGAGAGATCATCAACAACTATTTAAAAAACGCTTTTGAAATTTTTTGAAAAAGTGCAAGCATTTTTTTATTTTTTTGAAAAATTCAGCTAATTATTTGGGCCCCAAATAATTATAGGGTCAGATATATTTATTGATATTTCAGCCGTTTCTGGGCCGATTTTGACCAAATAAAGTTTATTCTGCCATTAAAATTGCATGTTCTCGCAAATTCGACACTCAGTTTTTCATTACCTCACAAAAAAATTGTAATGTGCAGCGCCCTCTCTACCAAAACTAAACTACCCCTTTAACAAAGGCCCGAACCACTGTCCACTATACCCATAAATTTCTCTTCGATCCCTACAGGTGGGACACTCGGGAACTTATTCGCCATCAATCTGGCGAGGTACCAACATAATCCACAGCTGAGACAGAAGGGGCTGTACGGGTCCAATCCACACAAGATATTCGTCTCAAGTCAGGTATTTATTAAAAGAATACAATTAGTTGTAATTGTAATAGGCGAATAAGGCGGGTAGAGAGAGGGGGTGACGGACAAGCTAGCCCCTCACCTCCTTCCCCTTTTCGTGACGTTGAACATTAATCATAGTGGAGTGAGAACACGTAAGTATGTGTAATATATATATTTGTTGGGAATTTATTTCCATATTTCACAAATAATTTTTAAACAAGTAAATATACAAACAAACAATATATTCATAAACGAAATACAATTAAAAAAAAAACAGAAGACTAATGTACAATAAATATTATACAATCAACAATTTGTTTGTAATTAATATAACCTGAAATATGGGGGAACCAAAAAGAAGCAAAGCTTGTAAAACATTTGGTTCCCAGGGTTAATTGTGTCTTATCAATATTGAAAAAGAAAAATTCAAAGAAAAAACAAAACAATAAAAGAACAAGATAAAGAAGAGAAGGTGCCATGCCAAATAACAAATATGTTTAGAACACTATAGACAAGAATATTACAATCGATCCAACCGAATACAAATAATACAAAAGTGGAAACTTACTTATAAAGAGCTATATAAATATGACATATAATATATATATGTATATAATGTAAATTAGTAAAACTAACTAAACAATAATTATTACGAGTACTTAATCAATTGGATGATCTTATCCCATCAAGTTATTCGTCTCAAGTCACGTACTGTGTCAAGGCGGGGAACTAGGTGGCTGTCAACATCCTCCCTCATAAATGTTGGAATATAATTATAGTAGGGGTTGTCAAATACTTTTTGTTTGTTTTATAGTAACGTGATGTTGTGTATGCCTTTTTGTCGGAGGCAAACTAGGACGGATGACCATGATGATATATGATGTGATTCATGTTCGTTGTATTATACTGTCTTTCTGTGTTTCCTTCCAGTGCCACTACTCGTTTATGAAAGGTGCCATGTTCATGGGGATCGGAGCGGAGAATGTCGTTATAGTTCCGAGTGACGACAGGTAAAGTACAATCTCATAATTTTGAAATAATTAACCAGTTAATTGGCCGTCAAATAGTACTGTTTCAATGGAAGTAGTCATATGCGCCTCAAACTACCAAAGGTTCTGTTTCAAGCTCGACCCAGTAAATATGCGTGACTATGTACACACCTAAAATATTATATAAGACCATTGAAGTGTGAGCAACAAATTATTTTGCGTGAAGTTATACGATAAAAATGATCTTACTAGTATGATTATGTTACCTGGCAAACACCATAAGCCCAAGCCCGAACCTAAAGCAACATATTGGCAATGTTGGTATAGTAAGTAATATTGTAGTTATTTTAAAAATCAGGCTCATATTGAATAAGCATAACATAATGTTTTCACTAACAAAATCATCTAAATGTTTTCACTGTTTTCTCTCTTTCGTTAAATCTGCAGAGGAAAGATGATTCCTGAAGAATTGGAGAAAGCTATATGTCAAGCAAAAGAGCAGGTAAAATAAGACAATATAAACATTTACTATTGTAGATAATTTAAATGTATCTTTCTTAAATATATTTTGTTGATATCGGCTTAAGTTTTGATGAAGTGAAGTATATAAATTTAAAAAAATTATGAGTAACACACGGTGTTTGGATACACTTAGACGCGGCATTGGACAGAAAATGCGTAGCTTATCTAACCCTAACCTATTCCTGTCACAAATTGTGTATCATTATGTTAAGTTATCAAACTTTTGGTTGTACCGTTATAGATGCCCATTGTTTTCTACTTTTGTTTAAATTTAGAATGACATGAATACCCCCCAAGTCGGTGCTACCATCGGTTCGACGGTTCTCGGATATTTCGAACCCACTGGACAAACTGTCGGATGTCTTCGAGAAGCACGGTGTTTGGTTGCACGTAGATGTAGTTTTGCGGAAGCGCGAAGCTCCTATGGACTAGAAACTGTCATTGCATGCTAAATTAATTTCATGTTAAGGTTATAATAAGTCATGACGTTGACTTTAGTATCGTTGTATTGATATCCATTAGCACTGTTTCGTTTTCTTGCTCATATTCAGAATGGAATACCCCTTCTAGTCGGTGCTACCGCTTGTTCGAATGTCCTGTGATGTTTTGACCCCCTGGAAAAAACTTGCGGATGTCTGCGAGAAGCACGGCGTTTGGTTGCAACGTAGACGTGGCTTTGGACGGAACGCGAAGCTCCTATGGGCTAAAAACTGTCATTACATGCTAAATTGCTTTTATGCTATGGTTATAATAAGTCATAACGTTGACTTCATTATCGTTGTATTGATATCCATTAGCACTGTTTCGTTTTCTTGTTCATATTCAGAATGAAATACCTCTTCTAGTCGGTGCTACCGCTGGTTCGACTGTCCTAGGATGTTTTGACCCCCTGGAAAAAGTGGCGGATGTCTGCGAGAAGCACGGTGTTTGGTTGCACGTAGACGCGGCGTGGGGCGGAAGTGCGCTGCTCTCGAGTAAATACCGCCACCTACTGGCTGGCATCGAGAGAGTGCAGTCTGTCACGTGGTGTCTACACAAGATGTTGGGCGTGCCTTTCCAGTGCTCGGCCTTTCTGCTCAATGGAAAGGTGTGTATCCGTCTGTCTTATCACAAGAAATTAATCACAAATTACTTTGCAACGTATCATTTACTAAATGTACAAGAACTGAATCAGGGTCTTGATGTATAAATACATGAGGTCCAAAAGTAAGAAATAAATATCAATGTAAATTGTCGAGTAAAAGATACCCGCCAGCCGCCGCCTCCACACTCTATACCCCCATTGATATATCGTTCAGTAATTGTATACACCTGATCATTCTGAACTTAATACATGTACTACACATTCCCATTCCATCCTGACTGTGATTCCTCCTTATATTTGAGAAATATCGTATGATTTAATTAAAAACGTTCGCAGCATTTAAATGGATTCGTTTAATATTGATCATGCACCACTCTTTGTTTTCAATTGCTATATTAGGAACATCTAATGAAGGAGTGCATGAGTGCCCAGGCCAAGTACCTGTTCCAGCAGGACAAGTGCTACGACGTCAGCTTCGACACTGGCGACAAGACACTGCAGTGTGGTCGGAAGGTCGATGTCTTCAAGATATGGCTGATGTGGAAGGCCAAAGGGACCAACGGCTTCAAGGCGGAAACTGACCAAAAGTTCGACGTTTCGAGGTAACATAGTTATGATTGAAAATTAATAAAGTTGTCTACAGCCTATATAGCATATTTGTGAAGCTGGGGACACAATCTAAAAACGACTATCATGCATATTGCATAATGTGGATGTCTTCAAGATATGGTTGATGTGGAAAGCCAAATGAACACACGGTTTAGATCGAAAACTGACCACAAATTAGATGTTTTGATGTACGGTTCAATAATAATAATGGATAGATTTGCCCTCGGCCTTATATGCAATATGTTTTTAACTTGTGGGACAAAATTTACAAAGTAGTCATAAGACATTAGGTGGTGGTCTTCAGGATCTTGCTGACATGGCAATGTATGGAAAGACAAACAAACCAATGGATCGAAGGTGAAAACTTACCACAAGTTTAATGATTCGCTGTCTAATAATGTTTGTTGTAAGGTAGTTGTTTTGGGAAGTTACGCAGGACAAAAGCCGGAACTTCTTTGGACATAAATTATGTATGGTATTTTTAAGATGGGGATAACCGATAAAACCTTGCGTTGCCAAAAGGCATAATAAATTGATGCATTCAAAATCTTGCTGATGTGGAAAGCATGAAGATACCAAGTATGATTGTATCGAAACAAGAATTATGTGAATATTGTTCTCTCTTTTTTCGATAGGTATCTTGCGAAACTCATCAAGGAAACAGAGGGTTTTGAACTTGTTCAAGACGTGAGTAAAACTTATTTTATGTCGTGTGTATGTTGGGATGTGTGTGATTGAGGGTACGTTGATCTTCGCCTGTTTATCCTACCATACGTTTTTCAAAAGAAAGCAGGCTAGTGATATCTAGTGAATGTATAAATTATAGCTGAAACGCATTTTAAAAGAAGATCAAGGGCTAAACCAAAAAATATAATCGCACTCACAGTCTTATGATATTATCTTCCAAGACGCATTTGTTAAAGAAGGATATAAATATAATGGCATTATCATGTTGGTTTAGTTCTGGATGAAAGTTTGTAATGTGTCTCGATACCATGACTACTGTCTGTGCAAGGCTATGTTTGTGATGTAACTTGACGCAACCTTTGATTATTTTGCACTTACAGCCCGAGTGTACGAACGTGTGTTTTTGGTACATCCCAAAGTGTCTCAGGGGTGCAGAAAAGACGGACGACTATTCGCAAAGACTAGGAAAGGTATAGTACACGTATTATATGATCGGTATAATATTATGTTTGATGACAATGTTACAGATCAAATTATTGTCATAATGTAGCGATTATGGTTTATATTTTGTTGCTGTCATGTTATTATTGCCATCATCTAGTGATAATTACAATCGCTTACAATCATTTGTACCCATATTTATCAAACTGTTTAAGTTCCAGGGCTGGTATTCAATGGAATACTTAGCTCGAGTAAGGAATGTACTATTAAGCATTTTGGTACACTGATAAATTAACTTATCTTTATATTAAAATTGTGTTTTAGACTTTGTATTCAGCAAATCAAAATTTGAATGTAATATCGTACGGCATTATAACATCAACATTTGGGTAAGATTTTTGAGTTGTTTAATTAGTCGAATTTAAACTTTACTTAAGCCAATTACTGTTAAGTAAACTATTTACATTTTGATTTCAGTATGGAAATGAACACCGTCCCTGATTTGTTATTTTCTCTTTGACTCTGACAAGGTCGCCCCGATGATCAAGGAAGCCATGACCGAACAGGGAACCATGCTCATCACGTACCAGCCCAACGGGTCGAACGTCAACTTCTTCAAGGCCGGGATCGGCAACGCGCGCGTGACCAAGGAGAGCGTCCGTTTCATCCTGGAGGAGATTGAACGACTTGGGAGCGACATCGAGGTCTAATCAAACTTAAAGGGATCTAGTAATATTGTCAAAATCCTCAAAACTTCCTTGAAACTCAAAACTTCCTTGGAACGATTCTCACATACCGCATTGTGATTGTATTACCAATAGAAGCATGGAACAGCTTTCGGTTTTCCAAATTTCTCTTTTAATTTAAAGATTATGTATGATTGAAGTGTTCAGATGTATAGTTGTGTACAGAGTCAGTGCAATGAGTTAGTGAATATCACTTTACATTTTTGCTCATTACACTTGTTATGTAACATTCATTTACCATGGAAGTTTCACACATCGCTCAGTGGAGATATCAGATCACAGATATACACATTTTATCAACCATACATCAGTTTTGCTTCAACCAAGTTACTAGTCCCTTCAACGTATTCCCTTCAAGATTCTGAAATCCCATAGACTTTGTATGCAACCCACCGGGTTCCCGAAAGCAAGGGGTGAAGTGCTTACCAGCACTTGATTCAAAGCCACATGCAATGATTTCTTCAGGAATACGAAATTTCATACTTGTACATATGTTATTAGCTTCAAGAGTACACTTATAAAAATCATTGATGCTGTAAAATGCATCACACTTCTAAAGTTGGGATGTTTTTTTTTGTCCCTGACACATCGTCCGTATAACTAAGGATACTACTGACACCTTCAAATTATCCTAAGATATTATAACCTAATCAAAGATACCCTTCAGTTCTAAAAGGATACATTTCCGTGCAGTTTTTACCAAAGTTTCTTCTAAAGGAGATCGACCGACGAGATATAATCGAAGAGAATGGCAGCAAGCTAGTTCCCAATTATAGCTTTCTGAGCGTGATCGAACAGATAGTGAAACCCACTCTTATTATTTCTTAGGGATTTCCCCTTATGCTTTATCCTGTTATTGTCAAAGTACGTGACCCCCCCCCCCCCCCCCCCCCCCATCGTATCCTTCCCCTCTCTCTGTAGATACGCTATGGATCCATTATATAAATATCAGCTGGATAATTAACCACTGGTGACGAGATCTTTTGCTGGGATGTGTAAAACTAGAATGACCGAAGAGAGCTTCCGTTTCATTCTACAGGAGATTGATCTTTAGATCATTGGACATTGAGGGATGCACACAAACATTTTGATCGATCATGATATACCGAGCATTATAGTAAATTCAGATGGTCAGAATGAAATTATAATGAAAATAATCATGAACGTAAGAACGTAAGAAAAGAGCACAATCATAATCGCATGTTATATAATAATTTAATAAAATAAATGCGAATTTATACACGGTAAAGCTTAACATTCTTCAAATCAAGGAAAAACAATGAATGACGTTTGATTACATTTCATATAGAGTTGATACATTGCGGCAAGTAAAACATTCCAATAAATATATATATACATATAACGCTAATAATACGGCCCTCAAAACCCTTGGTTTGGTTGGCTAAATAACTATACAATAGTTATGTAGTATAAGTGAAAATGATATGCCGATGCACATCTGAGGACATTACAACATCCCAAATGTTAAATTATGCAATATGGATATGATTATAATAAATACGTCATAGTTATATCTAAAAGATTATATATTGAGCCAAATTATACGTATTAGTATATACATGATGAAGTTTTTGATCATAATGGGATTATGCATGTATTGCAACTCAGTCAAAGCTTTACTCATTTGTCATGTGTGTAAAACTTGTTTACACGGATTTAAGTCCTAATATTTCAACATTTTTAAATAAGGTGCTCTACACCATTGACGCAAAATGAGAGGCTTAAACGTCTTGTTGATGAACATTGTTCGCATTGTATTATGTCATGGATTTGTGAACTTAGCCCATGTATGTAATATGTTCATGTGCACTATTCTCCATCATTCCAATGTTGGTAGTTATGATGCACTGTCTATGTGTATCGCAGAATAAGAAGATAAAGTTACCTCTTTTATACAACACCAAAACATGTTTATCTCGAATTTGTGTTTTCTCTTTAAAAAGAGGGGCACATATTTGATTGAGTCTTGATACATACAGTATAGGATGTTTTAAGTGGTATAAGTAATGATACTATGTATTGATTGTTATTGGAATACAAATCTCGTTTACTCCAGTTTTCTTCGCATGTGCCAAACGGAGTTCCTGATTAAAACGTGTTATGAAGTTTGATTTTATAGAAGAAATTAATTACATTCGAAGGGGCATTCAATAAAAGTGTATCTGAAATATTAAAATAATGACGCCTTTGTATTATTTATTTCAAATCACTACTCCCTACACATCGTATTTGTAATGACCTAGTCCACCTGCACCGTTTCTTATCCGCTTGACATCCGGAAAGTACTAGCAGGAAACGAGATGATGCGGACCAAGTTTGGAATAGATTTAAGTATATATAGGATAATTTTAATTCGGCTCCGTTTCGCAAGAAACGAAACGCCATGGAACTTCAAAATTGTCTAGATACATAACTGACCGCGTCGCCACATTTCGGCCGGATATGAAACGGAGGGAGAAAAGATGCAGTGGGACCAGGCCATAGGCAGGTGAAGACAATAAAGATTTTATAACGTGATCTGGTATCAAGATAACCCTGATAAAAGTTGCAGACTGAGGTAATTTGAAAGAGAACTGGTGAGTAACTGTACATGCATGTATAGTATAGTATTATCCATACGGCTGTCTTTACGCAACTAATATAAAATGACCACACTGCATATTCGCCGAGTTTTTCAATAAACAAGAAACATCGTGGCATTTCTTTCAATTTTCACTTCAAACGTTTGACTGCTCGTCGCCAAAACGATATAATAAAAGAATCGGGGAAGAATCATTCGCCGATGAAGCGTCATATGCCAAGGTATGGCAAATCATGTCTTCATTTAACTCACGAGTTGTTGGCAACTTAAAAGGGTAGTTCAGTTTTGGTATAGAGAGCGCTGCACGAAATAATGTTTAAAAAGAGCATACAATTTTAATGACAGAATAAACTTTATTTGATTAAAATCGGTTCAGAAACGGCTGAAATATCAATTAATATGTCCGATCTGAATAAATCTGGGCCCCAGGGTTATTCGATGATTCTTTTTAAAATAAAAAAAAATGCTTGCACTTTTTCAAAAATTGTGAAAAGAGGTTTTTAAATGAATTTAGTTCTTGATAATTCCTCTATATAATCATTATTTCAACAAACATCTCATGCATAATTTTGTATGAAAATTGTTGAAACCAATGCTTATTTAGAGAGCACCCTCTTGTGTTTGAATGGCTCTGTTTGAATGATAACAGGCTTTTTACTTAGTCGTTTGTAATTGTATATACCTTTCGAGCAGGGTGGATTTATAACTATTAGTTTGTAATGTTATTGTGCAGGTTTTGGTTACTAAAGCTCAGCCTTACCAAAACTGTACTACCCCTTTAAAGGCCCTTGTCAACCATGGTCATAAAGAGGGACACCTCACGGTTTAGTTTAGTTCTTTTCTTTTCTATTCGCGAATCGTCAGCTATGAACAAAATAAAATAATCGACTTCAATGTTCGATTGTGTTTGGTTGTGTCAAGATTTTAGAAGAAGGTCCTACCAACAAAGCTTTTCTATCACAACTAACCCGTGAAACTTATCTAGGCTACCTCTGTCCTCTGTCCTCATAACTCGTCAAATATGAAGGGTGAGAAAGCGATTTCAATGTCCATTAGTTTGAATCAAGTCTTTGGAAGAAGGCCCTCCCACTTTTGAAGGATGAACCAGAGACAGTTTCCTTTTCACCAGGAACCTGTGAAACTATCCCTCCATCACTTAGATCTTTGTCGTTGGACGCTTTAAGGCCGACTTTCGTTTTTTCCGTCTTCCCTAATTGACTTCCGGTAGACGATAGTCCCATTTGGTTCGGGTCTACACCCTTTACTCTCCCATAATTGGCCGACGCTTTAACCTTTCCGGTGGGGGTTTTGGAAACAGCTTTGACATCACCGTTAGGATGGCTTTCTTGCACAGGTTTGACCTTGGCAACAGGAGTGCTCTGAGCAGTAGGGGCAGTTTTCATCTTGAGGATTTCCTTACCAGTAGTATCCTTCTGAATGTGCGAGGGATGTTTCTTCATGTTTTCGTCGTCCTTTTCTTTCTGCAACTCCTCAACGACCACCAGGTTGTCGTACTGGGCGTGCTGCTTCCCGTGGTCGACGTGCACTTCGGTCAGGTTCATGTTATGGTCGTCTTCAAGCCTGATGGAATCGTAGAGTGAGACTCGATGGGCGTCGTTACCGTTGTTCGGCGGGTACTGTGGTATATCAATGACGTCCAATTTCCTCCTGATGATTACCTTCGTGTCTGTTGGCGACACGGGGTTTGTATGCACCTTCCTGCAGCATCTGTACGTGACAATTAACATAATGAAACCAATAAAATTATAAAGAGATTGAATTGACAATAAAAGCTCGTTAAAGGGATAGTTGAGTTTTCGTAAAGAGAGAACAGTTTTGGTCAGACTAAATATTAGTAACCCAAACCTGCACCATACCATTACAAACTAATATTTATAACCCCACCATGATCAAAACTAAGTAAAAAGCCTGTTATCATTTTGTGTAGCGCCCTCTATACCAAAATTCAACTATCCCTTTGTTAAAGGGACAATTGAAGAACATGCTTGCTAGCTGTTATTAAGTGGAAGCTCTTGTGAACTGATGTCCACTTTCCTCCTCATGATGCCCTTCGTGTATGTTGGTAAGTGGTAACGCTGACCGCTTATGCACCTTTGTGCGGCATCCGGAAGTGATATTGACATTGGAAAGAAACCGTAAATTGGTTGAATCAATGATAGAAGCATCAAGTTCTAACTACTCTTGATTAGCGTCGTAACTAGCTGTTATTACGTGGGAGCTCTTGTGAACTGATGTCTGCTTTCTTCCTGATAATGACATGGGTGGCTGTTGATATAGCGATGGGCGTTTGTGAACCTTTGTGCAGCATCAGTAAGTTAATGTTGATAAAAACAAGTATATGGTTATCATGATAGATATATAATCAAAACAGAACAGGACGGTAATGAAAGCAAGTTAAGTATGGTATAAGCATCTCTCTGTTAGAGTGAACATGGTGATTTCTAGATGTTGGTATAAGTTGAAGCTTTTGTGAAATGATGTCCGCCATCTTCCTGGTGACTACGTTGATGTATTTTGATAACGCTGGTTGTTTATGTATCTTCTTGCAGCTGCATCTACAATGTCTTATAGTCAACATTTAAAACAAGAAACGTATCAATGTATTGTTACAGACGACCGAACGAGATTGAGTTCATAATAAAGCAGACATTTTCCGATCAGCTAACCCTCTTGAGTAATTAACGCAAGTATTGAGTAAACACTTACACTCATAGTCTATGTAGACTAGTGCATAACTTTTAATTTCATACAGACTGTTTATTTTGGACTTCAAAATCTTAAATGTAAAAATGGAATTCGGCCATACTGTGCAGTGGACCAAAATAATAAAATTGTAGACCTAGCAAGATAGCTAATACATGCCATACGGACATGCCTTCAAATCGGTCATCATGGAGGTAAGGATCTTGAATAATCACACAAAAATCAATTATATGAATGTACTCATTTATGACATTCTCGTAAAACATAAATGTACAAATTATCATCTTTAAAAAATGAAAGTTACTCACGGTCTCTTGACTATGAGGATTGCCAGTACGACGAATATTATCAGAGCTCCGACGGCTGCTGCTCCCGCTGCGATAATGGAAACGATATCTGAAACGACATTTGGGGAAAAGTCACAAATTAATTAGAAATTATCATTGTTCTTTTATCTGTAGAATACAGGCACAGTTTAATGGAAAGTGACCATAAGTGCAAGGGCCATGGTAGTCGACTATAAACGGGTTACATAGCTGCAGTACCTGTGACCGCTACTATATGTTGACTGTATACAAAACCAAACACAGAAAATAAGTCTCCCCTAAACAACTCATCATCATTTCATAACTGATAATTGTTTCAAGATGTCATCTTACCAGACTATATCGACATTTTTTGTTTACATTATGTGTGAAAATCAGAAATATTTATCACTTCATGGCTGAAACAAATGTCAAAAGTCACAAGAACTTGCGCATGCCTGTATTATTGTGAAACAGCACAGTGTGACGTAATGCATTGATTATGGTTTGTGAAACAATGCATTTTGAAATTCCACTTTGTTTTTTAATGGCACATGGTTAAATGCATTAATTGAAATGATAAAACAGTGCATTTTTTACATGTCTCAATACTCAATAAACTACAATAATGCTTTTACTTTTGCGAATTTAGAAAATAATCACTTTCTCTTTAATTTGTGCTCACTCAACCATGAAGTAATGGTTATTTACCTCTTATTTGTACATATTGTTTTCGTTTCTTCCCTAGAAATATTCTAGCGATACGAAATCTTGAAACGATTCTTGGTTATGAAAATATGATCAGTTGTTGTTGGGGAGGGGGCTTACTGTTAGTGTTTGGTTTTTATCATGGGGAGCACTGATGCTTCCAGAATCGTGTTGATAAATAAAGGTCCCCCCCCCCCCCCACCCTAAGTTTTTTTAAATTCACATAAACCTTGTACATACAGTAGCCCAACAGGTAACCGTAAACTGCGGTTAATGGACATATTTAATATATTTTTAATGAAAATATTGATAATGCACAAAAGTTCCTGTACGTCCATGCTAGTACGCGGAGGAGGGGGGGGGGGGGGGGCAATTTTATACAATAATTCATTAAAACATTCTGGGATATCCTTTTCAAAATAATACATAACATGTGCCCCTCCCCCCTAATCTAGCCAACCACGCTACACCACCACTGATGCCTTACCTAATTTGCATTCGATGTTCTGTGGCACCCACTCTCCCGATAACATGCCGGTATCGGTAGCACTACTACCGTCCAAGATGTAACCTCCCTCTCCCCCGGAAAGAAATGTGTCTAGTATCATGTGCCCGTGTTAAGTAGGTCTTACATGTCTAACATTCCTTACATTTTTAACTTGTCTAACATGTCTAAAATATAATTATAACATGTCTAACATGTCTAAAATGCCTAACATGTCTAACAATTGTGTAACATAACTCACATAATCTGAAGTCGATGTTCAGTGGCTCCCATTGCCCAGACGTACCCAGCATTGCAGGTGTGGTAGACAATGTGCCCCTTATTATACACCCACTCCCCGGAAGAAATATACCTATCTACCCGTGTTCGGACATACGTCTTACGTGCCAATCATTCCTACTATTTTAAATATGTCTTACATGCCTAGGGCGTCTAAGACGTCTAGTATTCCTAACATGTATAATATGTATTCCATGCCTAACATATTTCACATGTCTAACATGTCTAATTAATAAGTCTAACATAACTCACCTAATTTGCAATCGACCTTCGTTGGCTCCCATTGCCCCGACGCCTGGCAGATAGCGGTGGCATTACTGCCGTCCAAGATGTAGCCGGTATTGCAGGTGTAGTAGAGAACGTGTCCTCCATCGTACTCTTCCAGTGAGCCGTTGTGTCCGGCGTGCGAGGGCGTGGCAGGGTTGGTACACTTTAACGCTGTAACGCCTATATAAAATATAAAAATGTAAAATACACATTTAAAGATTCAATTATAAAATAGAAAGCTGAAAGAAAACTGAGCAAAAGATTATTCAAGATGTACCCGGTATCGCCGGTGTAGTGCAGAACGTGACCCATATTGTACACACCCAGTGAGCCGTTATTCCGGACGTGCGTGGGCGTGCCATGGTTGAGACAGGGTGCAGGTCCTATACAGTATAGTAACATTCAGAAGTAAAATATTAATATTGTACGTTATAAGTAAATCTGAAAATACAATAAGGGTAATCGAGTATTAGACAAAGGAGAGATTATAACATTCACATAATCAACTACAAATGTATAACGCAAAGTTCAGCATAATGAGACGTCGACAAACAGGATTTTGATTGGCTGGTGGAAATGTAGGAATCGCTATATCGTGTTCAATTAATTAATTGTGTACAGGAACAAGAACAACTAGTAGACATCGAGTTCGAACTCGTGACTGACTCCAGTCATGAGTGACGACAGAGTCTTGACCTACAGTTTTCGTCAACGCTGAACTGTTAATGAGCACATAAAATGGGCTCCCAGCTCAGGCATCGAACCCTAGACTCTTTGATTACTATGGACTGGAATTCTGACCACGGAACTAGGATCTCTTATAAAGGCATTGTTGTAAATGGTTAGAGAATAGCAGACATGCACACACACCCACACACAAACACACACACACACATATTTTCTAATTTGTACTGTAATCGAAAATTTGAATTGAAATTGAATTTGAATTCATGTCCATATTTCACAACATATATTGCTTATTTGATTAATAACTCTTTAACGTATTGTGAAATATGGGGGAATCAGACACGGGTAGATGCCATTTCAGGTTTGAAAAGACCAGATACTTTTGATCCTACAAAATACAGGACCCATTACGATACCGTAATATGTAAAGCTTAATCACACAATTGGCGTCAAAATCCACGTTTCAATGATAGTGAAATATACTATACACTTCAATAGTACGCTAAAAAGTTAGCTAGCATGTTTGCTACATGTGTGCCTACATCCATATAATCCATAATTATGCCATAAAATAATGGGATAGGTCAAACTTCACACATTCCATTACGTTTACTGATGTTCTTCCGTACATTCTTGTTCTACAATTTACATTTAATATTTCCACATTTACGTTTAACAAGTGGTTACTACTTCGCATGACCTATTGAAAAGGCCAAAGAAGCCGTAAAACATAGTATATTGAAGATCTTTTTTCCAAAAGGCGCTATATCCACTTTGTTCAACTTTCGAGGAAAACATGTTTCTTTGCCCAACTGTGTACACGTGCCTATGGGAATATGAAAGTTGAACTTTCTATATTTTGAATATGAGTGAGTAATTTGTCATAAAATGTGGATTCCTAGATAGCTACGTAGCTTATTAATGTATATCGTTAACTCAATTTGTATGGAAAGTGGATTTAGCGCCCTTTCGAACTGAGCATTATACAGCATTCAAACAGATTACTGGTCTTGCACTGCTGTCCTTTGTGGTTGAGTCTTTACATCAATTTGTATCGGTATTCATGCAGAAAATACTTTAAGCTTACATGGGATTCTTGCCTGATTGTCATATTATAGTAACCAAAATTAAAAAGATAATACACACAGATTGCTTAAAAAAATAATCATTTGCACGATATAATATAGTAAGTACGGTAGTTGTTTAAATGCGTATATATGGGGTATATTATGTATATAAATAAATAAATATAACTTTACAAGTCTTCGTCGATAAAATATATATATATAAAAATTCAACAAAACGAAGTCGAAAAAACTCTATAATTCCATGGTAAAGTTTTGTTATTCAATCACTTCTAACCGGTGTCGTACTCTTCTTCAGGAAGGTAACTGTGAGGAATACATCACACAATACATCACACAATGTTATGTTTGGTCATAACATTGTGTGATATATTCCTCATAATGTTTTTAACTTCAGTTACTTTTCTGAAGAGTACGAAACCGGTTAGAAGTGATTGAATAACAAACTTAACCATGGAATTATAGCGTTTTTACGAGTTTGTTTTGTTTACTTTTTATATATATTTATATATATATTATTTTTGTGTGTGTATGATTATACCCAATGTTCAATTAGTCAACATTTATTATGATGATATAATGTATTCAATACAATGACATTGTATTGAATGTCAATGTTTCTACGCGTTGTTTAGCAGTATTAGTTGTCTTTGGTACAGTTCAAACCCACACAAATATCTTGTGCACCATCTCAACTCATTACAAAGTACATTATGTTGTTTGTCTTTACGTTATAATCTTTCTAATAATACATCACTGTTAATAAGCGTGTCAACTGTAATATGTATACATCTCACATAACAAGTGTTGCCAGGGGTGCAAGTGAAATATTTGAAATTTAATCCGATTTTGTAAATGTGTGACTGATTTATTTAATATGCAAAGCAGCGTTGGGAAGCAGTAACATAATAGCGAGACAAGCAATGTTGGGTTTAGAGAACAAACCGGGGGTGGGGATATTCCCCTTTTACACTAGAACATTGTGTTGATTTTTTTTTTTTTAGCGTTTCTAATGATAATCGGAAATGCGCCATTTGTGTTGGTTTAAATCTTATCAACAATATTGAAGAGTTCGTCCACAAAAACAGATAAACATGATAAACGCCTTTTTCGTTAGTGTTATTATAACGCAAAAATAACCGACAAAAAGTGGACCTTCTGAATTTTTGGGGGGATGGGGTGCGTACCACGTCAATGTCCAGGAAGTTGAGGTATAATATAAACACATCAGGAAATAATGTTTTTACATTTCCATAAGACCTGATTAATATATTACATTTATCAGAACTTACCTCGAACCTATCTTGAACGCGCAATACAAATATTATTGCAACGTGTACATAATTATATTCATACGCATACAATTTGAATTCATCTTTATTAGTTTCACTATATAAAATACATCTTAGAATAGTCTTAATAAACACAATATCGTCCAATATATTTATTTGACAGTTTAAACCAGAATGGTAACACATTACAATGTTTTATGACGCATTAGGTACGACTGTGAAATAATGAACGTTCTGACCTATACAGTTCAGCGCTGTCCTCTTCCTTTGGGAAGTTCTAAATATAATTATGGAACTATACTTCCAGACCTGCTCTATGTATCCATATAAGTAAACAAAAATCAGGTTAAAACAACAATATAATTTAAACCCTTACCTCGATAGTGATTCGTCCCGAAGAAAAGAAAGTAGAATAACACAACGAATAATGTATTTTCCATATTTATCGTGTGTAATTCCTAGTCTTGCTGGAATGGCCCGTCAACAGCGTATGATACTCAGCGCACAAATAACATCAAGAGTGCATAAAGAGTCCAATATTATACTGGTAATATTAATAATAATATTGTACAAATAAAAATTATCACGAACTATACATAGAACACGCCTCGCCGAATATGGAATCACATCCAAATCAAATCTATGCAGTACCCACAAACAAAGGTGCAATCAGGAGCTGCTAGCGACGTGGTAATACTAAATAAGCAAACTAAACGGTGTTGATATATTAAAGGTAGTTTGGATTCTTAAATCAGCATGATCAGACGCGCGATGCGAAATACACACTGGCTCAGGTGTAATCCGGTATGTAGTGCTCACAGACTAGTCTAGTTTGAAATGAGGAACCGCGGTGCACAACCCCACGCATACCAATAACCTTTAACATGTTTAAAGTGACTAAACACGGAACCGAACAGGGTGTCTGGGTGTAGATTGAACACGAGGATCTGCGGTCTATTAGCGATTAGGCACCGCCCTCCGATGTCGCTTGGCTCATTTCACCCATTAAGGCCCAGTCACATATCACCGGATAGCGTAAACGGATGCTCAACCAATAGACAATTTGCGAAATCAAATCATCCGGTGGAGAAATTCGTCTCCATTGCTTCGATGCACAAAACATTCCGCCGGATAGAACTAAGTGCATCGCCTAACAAGGAAAGGACAAGAAAAGGTATACGAACGGAGACGAACGGATTGAAACTTTAACTCTCCGTCGGGCATCCGTTTACGCTATCCGGTGATATGTGACCGGGCCTTTTTGATTACGTGTATACTGTATTTGTTTGGCAGTCGAGTCAAACAAAATAAACAACGGCCATAAAAGGAAAAATCCAAACATCGTGCTTGTTGTTTGCGATGTTATGCATAACTTTTCTTTCTAATAATGCATCGGCGTAATAGAGGCGGGGGCTAAGGATGTGGGTCCCCTCCCCACCCCCCCCCCCCCACCCCCCACGCTCCCGAACAATTATTTGTAAACGCCTATACAAATGCACTATCACCTCATATTCGGGGTAATCCATCCTATGTTTGGTCAATATCTATATATCTATAGTCAAAAATATCTCATTGGGGGGGGGGGAATAATATCATAATAATAATTTTTCATTTTTGTTGGAGACGGGACCTTTATCATTATAAAACTGTATTCAGATAATAACCTCAGCCCCCACAAGAAGAAAACAACCGTGTACGCCAATGTAAGACAGAGTCCACATTCCATTGTACCTTTCGCATTACAAGTATGACAGAAGGTATAAAATATTTGCTCTCTTTTTTGCTTTTGTTTGCTGTATCACAATAGTTTTCGTTTTTCAGGCTTCGGTGGAGTGTCAATACATCTACCCGCCGGAACAAACGTGATGGCTTTTCGCTCATAATGCGTAGGTTTTTCACGAAAAAGGGTAAATAAATAATTCCGAAGAATTTTGTCAATGACAATATTCAATTGTTGTTCAGGTAATCCGCTTAAGAATTCGAAGTTCTTTATCATCGCCGTACCGTCGCGGAAATAATAAAAGACAGCAATTTAATTTCAGTTTATTTACTTGCGATGAGTAATACATTATACGAGTACGACGGAAACAGATTTGAGAAATGTGGAATATAATAGTGATTGTTGCTAGAGGCACTTCACATACCTACCAGTGCTCTTATTCTGTTAACAGCTAGAAAGATAAATGGGTTCGTTTTTGTAATGGATTTTAACCATAAGATATAATATGTGGGTTTTTTTCTTCGGTTTCATATAAATTATGGTCTGCTGGCCTTAAAAGGTGTTAATCATGTTGTCATGTTGTACATTCTTGACGATATATTATGCTTTCAATATTTGTATTTCCTTCGGTATCGTTTAATGCTGTTAAAGTCATCCATTGACTTAATCAGGTTGTAAAGTGATATTTGAGACTCCAATCACATACCAGTCTGACTATAAGATTCTTCCGAATGATGTGTAATAATTTCATAGAAAAGAAAACTTATATCCTACTGCAAAAAATGAAAATCGATGTCATCATTATTTTACCACGTACTATGCATTGAATTTAACCACAATCGAAAAGCGTTCCAGGAACGCTGTTCATTCAGCCATAATTATCTCTACTAGGGAGACACGTGAACAATTAAAACCCGCTTCATTCTCCTGCTACATATAAGCCAAACAATCAATCATTCAATGCACTTCGGTCATCATGATATCGTTAACAATTACACACACAAATATTAATGTACTTCCTTCTTTTACGTACATTTACTATGATGTACTTTACATTTCTTTAGTAATGTGTCTATTATGTTGTATGTGTTTATATGGATTTGTGCGTGTGTGTGTGTGTATGTGTGTGTGCGTGTGTGCGTGTGTGTATGTGTGTGTGTGTGTGTGTGTGTGTGTGTGTGTGTGTGTGTGTGTGTGTCTGTGCGTATGTGCGTGTGCGTATATATGATAATGCGTGTGTTAGCGTCTGTGGCTGTGTATGTATGCGTCTTATGTTGGCATTTATTTTGTTGACTTATCATTTTAGGATGCCGGATACATAATAGGTTCATATAGAGAAACAAAGCACAATGATGAGACTGAAGGGGAAAAGAGATATGCGTGAGGTGTGCCACTGAAAAATTAGGTAAATCATGCATGAACTAATCGCTTACAAAGTACCTTATGAACACTATACATAGTTATTTTCTATCTGCATGAATTGACACTGAAACCAATGTGTTATCCCGTCTAAGTTAATCAGCGCCACCTATGTTTACAGAGCCACCTACATGTATGTAGCATTAATTTGTTTACACGTTTAAGCTAAGTAATGGCGTTATGTCGCCAGATCTACTGATCTACCTGCATCACTCTGTCCTCACCTCAGAGCATCGCTCAGATTTTAGGCCTCTTCATTCCGTGATTTCATCCTCCTATCTTTCTCTGCCCCCCCCCCCTCCTCCTAGTATGTCCATTAAGATATGTTATCCTCCCATCCGCCCATCTCTTTATCTGTCCGCCTCCCTGTCCTTCGCCTCCCTCAGACATGTCAGAGCCTTACTCGGTTCCAAGCCAGTCCATTCAGTGATGCTATCCTCCCATCTCTTCCTCCGCCTGCCTCTCTCTGTCATGAGACTCCCTCAGACATGCCAGAACCTCACTCGGTTCCAAGCCTGTCCATTTAAGTGTCGCTTTATTCCCATCTCTTTACATGTCTGCCCCCTCAGTCCTTTGCATCCCTCATAGCCTCACTCAGCTTCATGCCTGTCCAGTCTGTGATGCTATCCTCCCATCTCTTTCTCTGCCCGCTAGCTCCCTCTGTCCTTCGACTCCCTCAGACATGCCAGAGCCTCACTCGGTTCCAAGCCTGTCGAGTCATCGAGTTAGTGATGTTATCCTCCCATCTCTCTTCTCTGCCTTTCTCCCTCTGTCCGCCGCCTCCCACAGAGCCCCTCTCAGCTCCATGCCTGCCCATTCAGTGATGCCATCCTTCCATCTCTCTTCTCTGCCCGCCTCCCTCAGACATGCCAGGGCCTCACTCGGTTCCAAGCCTGTCCATTCAGTGATGCTATCTCCCATCTCTCTTCTCTGCCCGCCTCCCTCTGTCCTTCGCCTCCCTCAGACATGCCAGAGCCTCACTCGGTTGCAAGCCTGTCGACTTAGTGATGCTATCCTCCCATCTCTTTCTCTGCCTGCCTCCCTCTGTCCTTCGCCTCCCACAGAGCCCCTCTCAGCTCCATGCCTGCCCATTCTGTAATGCTATCCTTCCATATCCCTTCTCTGCCCGCCTCCCTCTGTCCTTCGACTTCCTCAGACATGCCAGAGCCTCACGCAGTTCCAAGCCTGTCCATTTAAGTGTTGGTATCATCCCATCCGCCGATCTCTTTACCTGTCTGTCTCCCTCTGTCCTTCGCCTCGTTCAGGGCCTTACTCAGCCTAAAGTATGCAGCTTTTCAGTAATGTTATACCCCCATAGATCGCTCTGTTGCTCTATGTCCTTCGCCTATCCCTCAAAACCTCACTCAATATCAGACCTATCCTGTCGATGAGGATCTTTTCCCGTCTCGTTATTTATCTGCCTCTTTTTCCATCCTTGTGCTCTGTCTTGTATGGAGTGTCTTGGCAAGTCCATAGGATCTTGAGACGTGACCCCCATTCCCTTGTTTACGGTCATGACAGTGGTGACCATATCTTTATCGACCGAATGACCGATGTAATGTTTGAAGGAATTATTGACCTGTTCACTGACTGTCCCATAGTTAGCATAACGTGGAAGCATGCATCCCTTATTCTGTTTCATAGTGCTAGTTTTATGCCACATGTATTCTCTTCCGTTACCCAAACCAGTCGTCAGTACGGCCTGTGAATTTATATTATTATCTTATATGTATAAAGCCCAACGTACACAGAACCGACTTCACCCGATCAGACTGGTTTCCAGTCGGTTCGGCTCAGTATGCGTTGTTTCACGAATCCGGTTTGCCAGTCAGGAGCAAGTCGGAGGTCAGAGGCCGTTTAAGTTGAATCGGCTCCGACTGGGCGGAACCGACGCTAGCCAGAATGAAAACCAGTCAGTTCAAATCGAGTCGGCTATGTGTGCGTTCGGCTTACATGGCTTAAGGCACCAGATGATATGATTATCATGAATATTGGCATAATTATGTAGTTAGCCTACGTCCGTCTGTTCAAATAACACCGTCCGTCTAGCTCATGGCCAAGTACTGATGATTGGATAATTCCGAATTCAAGGGTCTTTGTATCTCGTGAGAGAGCAATCCACAATGAAGTATCAGTCAATATAAATGAGCTACATAATTATAATGGTATTCCCATAATCTCTTTATTGACAACATTAAAATAGAATTGTTCAATCTACCTAATCAGCTCACTGTATGAAAACGACACTGGGCAAATTGATGGATTTATAAACAATAATCCATGCATGGTATAGATGGAAAAATCATATCTGTTGAATTACCAAATTGATTCATACCACCAAGTAATAATGATAATTAACTGTATGTATGCCATAACGCGACCCCGACCGCGAGCTTTGATCTTGCGTAATTGGCGCCAAGGTTGGTAAACGAATGCCATCAAATTATATAGGATTGTTAACTCGACCTAATCACCAGATGACAGTCAGTACCAAAGACGGTGGCATGCGAATATTGGTATATCAATCCAGTGAATCCTCTCATTTGGACCATGGACCTTAGTTTCGACGGTGTTTCGTAATTCGTATGTGGCAGAAGAGCTTCTTTGCAATATTACACAAATGCTGCGGCCAGCCTATTGTCACTGTTGGGGTGCAAGTTGTCCCGGTTTGCTTTTGAGTTACAGGATTGGCAAAAGATTGGGGAACTCTTACCATGTAGATGATGTGGCCGTGATTAGCAGTTTGCTCGGGTGGGACTCTATTTATATGGGATAGGAAATGATATTATTCACTGATCGACGTGATCCAGTGATTAATATCGATGAATCGATGAGGAATTACCGATTCAACCTACAGGCACGTACGCCATCATCCCGTGACGAGTTCTTTTCGGGCATTGCTGTCTACCGTAGTTGGAGAGGGAATAAGAGGCCCACTGAACTCCCTTTGTACCATGGATGTTATATACAAATGGACAAATAGTGGCAGGCGTAGATTGTAATATAATATCCAGTGATTAATATTAACAAAGTAAAGACGACTTTTCAATGAAAAAATGCAGACTACGTACGGTTCCGCGACTGTTCCATGTACGTAATGCAGCTATCACGTGATCGACGTGAATAATGTGGATATTCAATCGACCGAATCGACAAATACACTCGGTACCAAAGACGGTGTTGGCGCATATTCCAATAACGTATCCAGCTATTAATATGAATGAAGTGATGACGACTTCTCGATGAAAAACTGCAAACTACGTCACCAATTCGCGACGGCTCTGTAAGTTTTATTCATGCATTGATAGCTACAATAGTTGGAGGGGAGAATAAAAGGTCCACTGATTTTGAATGACGTGAATCATACGGATCTTCACTCGAACGAATAGGCGATTGACATTGACATTGATTATAAAAGACAGTGATTGGAACGTCATATCTAGTGATTAATATTGATGAAGTAAGGGGCGGTTCGTGACTTTGAGATGAGAACTGTTATATGCCATCGGGCGGCGATTCCCCCATTTCCATTCAAAATTTTCACTAGTCCGAATCTACAGCACTCTGTACCAAAACATTGGTAGGCAAAGATTGCAATATCGGTTCCCGTGTGTAATATTAATGAAGACATGATGAGCGTACGCCATCCTGCGGCGACGTTGCGGCAGTTCCATCTAAGTTATTGTTATCCATAGGAGTAGAAGAGCCGTGGCAGCTTAGGGGTCCAATAAATGCCCTACGTCACTAATAGAGGGTGTTCACTCTTCCAATTCAATAGGTACATGACACTCCGCAGGAATATGGTGCTAGGCGTAGGTCATGTAAGTAGACCGACCGTACCCCTGCAGTAGACGGGATCCACCCCGCTGACTCAGTCATTCAGTAATACCAGTTTGAGTAAAGAGGGGGCACAACAATAAATACAGATTAGAAATACAATTCCTATTTGTCCCGATCGCACTGATGAAAGGAACGCAGCGGTGCACAACTACAATAGCAGGGGATGTGCCCGTTGGTCGTCACTCCGCCGAATTGTTGCTTTGCCATTCTACGGACTATATCATCATAGGGAAATAATTGAAATAGTCTGAACAACCTGCATATACTTATTAATACATGTTTAGGTCTTGCTCTAAAGACAACGTTTTGGTGTAATCGTGCTGATAATTGTTGAATTTGTGCAAGATGGATTTATTCTTTAAATACGCGTCGTTTCTCATGTTATTGCTCGGAACATATTTGGAACCTGTTTTCAGTCAAGGTAAGTGCAATCATTAAATACTATATAATTATGGCTGCTTCATGTCCATTTTCCCAAATTCATGAACTTATTGTGTGTACCATCAATACTTATCGTTGTACCAAACACCTTGTTAAAGTTTACGGGGTTTTTTTCACATGAATGCACGTGTTAAACATTAAAGTGTTTATAACATTATAATTTGACATGAGCATTATGTTACTCTTGAAATTGATCATTATGGGTTATCAATCGGAAACGATTTTTACAGTGCATTCAGAAAATGTAAACACGTTTAATGTTTTATTCATTGTACTTCAATATCATTCTGCATCCTTTTTCCATTTCCCAAAGAAGACATTCATACTTAAATGTAAAAAGGACACCTTTTCACACATTGTTTACAACTTAAGTGTTTATGTTAAATACTGTACATGATATGTTAACGCATCTTGAAAGTGGTGATGAAGGTGTATGCAGAAACGTAATTCTCATCGCTTACAAAAGGGTAACTAACGGTCAATGAGATATTGAAATATGCCAATCTTCTTAATCACCTTCTAATGCTTGCTGTGCTATGACCATTAACTGTCCTTCATTAGCGTCAAGTCGTCTCAAATGTTTAGCTTTATATAGCTGCTTCAAGGGCTTAAAACATCAAGCAATGCATGAAGCCTGTGTAAATCCCGTTTCTGTTAAATCAATGTTCCGAAATACAGTCATGTAGTTTTCAATTATCATCCACAATAAGAAAATAATGAACCGAAAGTGTGGTATGTTCTGGCTATCATATCTACATTATGTTTATGTAGGGAAATAAAGAAACAAGGATCTAAACGCCCAAATTTAAATTGCGAACAATTTTGTGGGGTTTATTTTACAACTTTTCTTAACGAATATTGACACGCAGTGTAGTGCAATTACAAACGTTGTTCATTGCACACATTATGGTCCTAATATTCGAATATAAGCATAGCAGGAGGTTGTATTCATTATAGTTATGTTGTATCATTGTAAAGTTACAGGTTCTGCTTCCATTTTGTACACATCAAACATATATCCTTCTTGAGTTCTCTGATGCCTATCTCGCACATGTATGTAAGGGCCCTATTACAAGCTATGCTTCCTAGGTGTCCCTAACCATTCATTGTATTTTACATTGTACAACAACATTCATGTAGAAACATTGTATTTGATTTTTAATGATTTGGTTGAATAAATTGAAATTGAAAAATTGAATGTATGTTGTTATCTTGCCTTTACTTTATAAAATATAAACTTCCACGTTCATATGTTATGTATACATACATTGCATATTAGATATGCAATTATGAATATAATCAAATTCAAGTTGTCACATATTGCATATCGTACAATGATGCATTTTCGATTACACAAATGCAAATATATAATTAATCAATTTACCACATAGTGTTCACATAATGAATTGCTCAAGGTAAATAAGCAGGCAAGTCTCGGATTGATTTCATAGTATCCCCTCCAATTCCGGTAAATAATCATTCGTCTTTGTTTTATTGTCAGTATGACGAATACGATTATTTTAATTTATTATGTGAGTAACAATCTGAGATGACACAATTGTTAATAAGAAAATTGATTCAAAAATGTGTATTTGTGGATGAACTAACATTTCATTTTAGTGAGGAACAACATGAGAAGACATATTATTGATATGATTCAAATTGAGAATGTAATGATTAAGTACACGTGGAAACTAAATAATAATCAAACTAATGTATATGGACTTCATTCAAGGTTTAAAAACAGCTTCTTCAACATGTCTAGGTCCCTTCTGTTTGCAAATAAACCTAATACAGCATGTATACAAATCATATATTTTCAATTGAATAAATGATATACTTAATTTGAAACAGAAAATTATAATAATACAGCCATACAATCACGATGATCCTCAAGTGTGATTTTAGCAAAACTAGCAAGCGTGTGCTATACAAGGTTATTTCGAGGTTTGTGTGGCACGTTGTTTGTTTGATCACACGTTGTAATGGTTGTGGTAACTGTAATAATTCTAATGGCTTTTATGAATATTTTTTCCTGAAGGCCAGATATAATTATATCAAGAGTATTGGAATGTCGTGTACTGTGCGACCATCATGACCATGCAATCATGCATGGAAGATTGTTTGGCAATCACTAGTCCATAATGTAATTCTGCAATAAACAGGTTTACAAAAAAAAATAATAATCATACGTTATGAAGGTTTTTTAGTTCCAAGGTGAACTCTTGAGCTCGTAATTATAAGACCCCAACATTTAATTTCAACCCGATGTAAGTCTATTTTGGATGATAGGGCTGATATAAGGAAGCATATAACGTGCTCGTTTCAATTAAAGGAGAATTCCGGACGATTTTATACAAAAATACAATATAGTGGAAATAAATCTAGGGATGTGCTTGAATATTTTCAGGATTTGACTCACTTTGGTTGATTTCTAAAAGATTTTTGTAATGTCATTAACTCTGAGGAAGTAATTAAAGGACCTAAAGAATGCAACGTAATTTGACACTTATTCCATAGTTGATGAATTGAAACATAGGTCTGCCGAAAGAAAATCCATGAAAATAAACACAGTAGTCATTTAAGACTAATTTTCTGATGCTAAATCTCACTTAGCAGCCAGTTTACTCCCCACCCACATTTAGGGTCCGGAATCGGCAGCGTGATTGACATGTGATTGACAATTCATTGGCTTACATCATGTCGCGTCATCTACATAATTTAGTTCACTAGTCTGTTCTTAGATGACGTCATATTTTGGCGATTTAAAAGGGGCGTTCCCAGGACAATTAGATATTTACTAATTACCCCAAAATGTATTGATTTCATGAGAAATGACTGCCAAATTATTTTTCTTCGGGAAAAATTACGTATAGAGAGCCGAATTGTGAAAATGGGGCCAACTAGACGCTGTAGTTCCTTTAAATTTACCGCACACAATCATGAGACCCTTACGTAGCACCCTCACTTCGCTCAATTTCTTGAGTAGGCTTGAATCCGGTGCCACTGCATTGTGATCACTGCATGTGTCATTCATAATAGCCGGTCATGCAGAGCCAGCAAATTCAATAACCACGTTTACAGAACGTTGTGTCTATTCAAATTCCAATGAAAGCCAAACGTGTTACAATATCGGGCAAGCAAGTATTGTCAAACGGTTCAACAATGCAGTAATGCTCAAAGGCACGGTCAGTGGCGCAGCGTTGACTAAACTATTCATGATCGAGCATTGTATTGGTCCGATCAAAAGAACACATTCGCTGCAGTGTAAAAACATAGATAAGCGCATAGTGAGGGTCGCACGTCACAAATTGATGCATTGTGGGATAGAACAAGCTCGCTCGCGAATTTGTGTCATTAGAATTTCAAAACCAATTATAAGAACCCACAATCATACTTTTTTCATGCAAAATTGTGTTTATTGACCTAGAATATCTGTCTTTCAATCATTAGAAGCTTGAAATCGTATGGAAGTCCACTTTAACTATTATGATTACCGTTATATATAATACAATTGTACCAGCTATTGAGTTAATCCTAGCTTGCAGCAAATATGATAGCAATAAATAATGACTAAGATACCTGAATGTTGCGTTTATATATTCAGGCATATATGGGCCCAGGAGTCCACCGTGCATACCTTAGTTACCATGTCGGGAAAACATTGGGCAAGGCCAAGCTATCAGCATGCAACGAACAACGTTGGCTTGTTGTACGAGTATGGACCTTATCAATAAGGTTTAGTGCAACAGTTATAATGTCTGGCTACAACATGCGATCTTGTCTTGTTTAACAAGGGAAATATTCAAATAAATATGAAAGACCCTAAATGGTAATAATCATTGTTATGAATGTAACGTGCACACACTATAATATTCTCCCAAATAATGTTACCCTTTTTAATACACAATGTTAGAGTTTAGGTCAGGCCATAGTACATGTATATCAAATATATGTGTAATGACAAGATGCATACTTGAAACTTAAGCAGCTGCAGCAGCACTGTCAAGTTTAAATATCTTTTCGCTTTTAAACATAATCATCAAATCGCCGGCATCTTATCCACCTCCTTAGCAACGCCTTAGCAACGGACATCAAGCTCATCTCTTCCAGCCGATTTCGCGAGCTTCTAGGACTAACTCGCAAATCTTCGCTAATTTGCGTACCCCGCACGTGCGAACTAGCGGTGTTTCTTTTATTGAACTCAAAATGCAAATTATAATTTCCATGTTTACCCTTGCTTTCCTATGTACACTATTGCATGATATCGGATATGTTATGTTTAACCTGTTGACTGCTTGATTTTGAAATACCCATAGAGTTAATACAGGGTCAACCAGGTTCGTGTATGGAATGTGTTAAATGCCGCCCTTTATTCCAATCTAACGCCATATTAATTACTAACTGTACCAGCTGACGCAAAATTCCAGTCAGCGTTTTATTAAAAATTTGGCGAATCCAATAACGCGGTTATTTATTCAGCTCTGCCGAGTCTATTTACTCGTAAATTGGTACAATTTGACGAATGTATTGTTCGAACTCGCTGCAAATTTTCACGATTATTACCATTTGAAATATAGTACTGTATACATGTTCATTGTATTACTTATTACTTATGCATAACCGAATGTTTAATCGTGTACACACAGCCGTTTTTCATATCGACATTGTACACGCGAAATTTGAGATTTCAGTGAACCAATAAAGCAAAAAAAAAAATTGTACGTAAAGAATATGATTCACATAAATATGATTGCCTCATAACTTGATATGATAATGTAAAGCTTATTATTAGGTACGTACACAATGAACAGTGATGGAATGAACAGCTTATATAGCTATACAACGCATCGTTGTAATTGCGAAATATTTATTTCATGCTCTGCTAACTTTGACTATACGATTTCAAAATGAAATTATCCCCGTTAAAAAGGGAACTAGTTTACACAAATTTTGATGAAAAAAGATCGCATATCAAATTAATTTTAAAATGCAACCCTGTGGTCCATGACTTGAACAGAGAAAGGGATCGTGAAACGAAACTTGGCGGTTGAGGTGTTTGGAATTAAACATTCACAATTTAGACAATGTCAGCTTTTCAACCATGTATAATTGTCTAATAAAAGAAAAGTGATGTCCTCGCTCTAAAGCAAAAGCAATTATTTTCAAATGATTAGTTTATAGCTGACATAGCAGTTACACAATATACATAGTACGGGTCATGAGGAATGTATACAAATACATGTACATCATACATAAATATACTGTTATAACGTTATAGAACTGACATGGTTACCGTTCATCCATTGGACATTATCTAAAGTCATTATTTAATTTACATCGTTGAATTTGATATGAAATTAAACTCGCGAGCAACTGAACATGAATTATTCCGCGCCGTGTCCCGGATAGCAAATGCAATTATACACCAACATGCTGGTTACTGGCAATCACGTGATGTATGTTTGTACTTTGGTAACACATAATGTTGTCAGTGCTGTTCAAAATGTTATCACTACATCCAGTGCTACGACTTTAATTGATTTATTATGATGATTTTTTATTTTCCACATTTTCTAAAACATAATAACAGCAATATCGAAAGTGATTTAAATGACAATGTGAGGACACAAAATACAATGATTGTAAATAATTACTTAACAATTAATCTAAACGATCTAAATAATTTAAGCGAAAGAACGTACAGTCAGATTTCGATTAGTTCGTGCAATCAACTGAACATATAATATATATTATTAATATTGTCATATATATATAATACCATTAGCAAATCAATAATGATTACAATTGAATCAGGCAACCAATTAAAGCAGACCGACAAACAAAAGCATGTCCGTTACCATTAAAAACGAACGGGTATAGTCGTTGTAATATAGGTTTTCTCGGCCAATTTCATAAGCTTCTCATTCGTTTTGATAAACGTGTCATTCAATTTCGCGAAACTGAGCTGAAGGCTTGCAATTGTGGTTCAAAATTGCATTTTGTTCATACGATTTAGCTCTTCGGTCAAGTGATTTACCACTTTTAGCATTCAATTTAAAGAACACGCTATTTGCATTCAATTTCGCCAACGGCTTTCACGGAAGGTGGTATTACGTAATCACAAATTCTCTCGATTTATATTGAATGACACTTTTACGAAATAGAAACACGTTTTAAATCGAATGCAAATGAAATGTTTTCGAATGATCGTTTTATGAATTCGAATGCTAAAAGACGAATTTTAACTGCAAATTACAGCTGCGGTGACAAAATCGGCGAAATTGAATGCACACAACTTACGAAATTGACCGAGAAATCCTATATTATGTTATTGATGTGTATAAACCCCTCAAAAACTAGTTCCGCAATTGAAATGTGAGCATTGGTATAGCTCTTGTTATTGAATTATGATACTTGGATATGATGCCATTGACACGCCTGTTTATTCTCCTTTATACAATGATGCCCCTTTTGTAATGATCACGTATGGAACATGTGCAAATATACGCGTGTTAATAATTTGGAGCCAAGTCAATAGTGAAATGTTGCAAATTAATGCAATGTTATTGACTATGTAAATGTCCCCATTTGTTTGGATGATGGGTGTGTTTCGATAACGAATGGTGTTGAGGTGTTAGACAATAATAATGCATTTTGCAACATTTCAATCTTGACCTGGCCTCATATTCAGGTATATTGCACATTCAATGTTTACATAATCATAACAAACTGGGCATCAATGTATTTAAAATGGGAATACAAAAGTTGTCTATGATACCAATTTCATTTAGAATAATATAGTAACGCTCGAACTTAAATCACAACACTGTGTTGGGGGATTTAAGTCTTCTAACACCCCGAGTCCAATATTTTTTGATTTATAATTTTGTTTTAATTCAAAGTGCAACGTTATTAGTCAATCCATGCACAATAATGATTATTTGATATACTTCCACAGTTCTTGAACTGTGCAATATTGTTATATTTATTTTGCATTTATGTAGTTGTTTTTATATATTTTACTGCATGGCATATTAGGCCTGTTCAGTTATGCAAAACTGCTTTACAAAGGCGCCAAACAAAAAATATATAAACATACATTACATTATAACAATTCAACACGAACATAAATGATGGGGAGAGTAAATACAAGACATCATACACGCATAATGATATCATGTTAAATATAATCATTACAGCTTTGCTTGTAGATTGATATAGGCTAATATAGGGCAATCCCAAGTTAAAATGCGGCTCTTTAAACAGTTCAAGGACTATCATTTTTGTTCCTTATTTGCCTACTTTCTCAAATTCTTCCTCGTCTGAACAGGACTGGTTATTCAACTGTTGGTTGTCTTCCTCATACTAGACTTAACGAGAGTGTTAATATTTACACTCGTACCTACACACCCCTGTGTACATAATAATCGCGCTACCGATGTTCGTAATGCCCGGCGCAGACAGAGCCGACTCGACCGGTTGTCATTCCGATCGGCTTAGTTTTCAGTGCCTCGCGACACACATTTTGCCAGTCTAGAGACAGTCGGATGCCAGTTGGGGCCGATTCAACACGATAATATGCTCCGACCGACCGGACCCAACTCTAGCCTGATTTAAACCAGTCGGGTCGGGTCGAGTCGGCTCTGTCTGCGCCGGGCTTAACTCGATCACGTCAATCGCTGCACCGACCGTGCTTACTAACTGCCTCTTCATAGACGATACCACGACATGAAATGCTTTTTTTGTTTAACCGGTATACTAGATTTTGAAATCCCCATAATAGTTCTGTAGGCAATGGGTTAACCAACTCGCAGCATTTTTCACCCCTCTCTCCCCTCTCACATTAACGTACCGATGGGAGATGTCATCTGTGTGTTGTATGGGGGGTGGGGTGGGGGGGGGGGGGGGGGGCTTCCTTAACTTCCTTATTATTTGCATTAATTTTGAAAGGGATGTAACAATATTTTTTACATTTCCATACATGCTCTCATATTTACGAAACACTTTAAATCCTGAAAGTCATAATAAACTGTAAATGGTAATTGATAGTTAGTGTATATTGAGAGAAAATACTATATTAACTACATGTATATATAATGTACATAGACATTATATTGGCATTGTGCACGAACTAAAAAAGGGCCTCGGTAGAAATAGGTCGTTTATCAAAAGTGATGGACTTGAATAGGGCACACAAACACGTATACATTAATTAATGACGTACCATCATTATACCTAGTTTACAGTAAAAGGCAATTTATATCGATACACAAATATATTGTTTAAAAACATCCTTGACATTGGTTACATATTGAATAAGGAAAGGTATCCATGATGTGTTTACTGACATACAAATTGTTACGTTTCCGGCGTAAGTAGACAATCAACTTGTTAAAGGTAAAACGTATACTTCCATTAACGGAACTAAAGAATGCAACGTACTTTGGCACTTATTCCATAGTTGATGACTTGTAAAATAGGTCTGCCGAAAAAATATTCATGAGAATTAACACAGTAGTGATTTTAGACTAATTTTCCGATGCCAAATCTCACTTAGCAACCAGTGTATGCCTCACCCACATTTAGGGTCCGGAATCGGCAGCGTGATTGACATGTGATTGACAAATCATTGGCTTACGTCATCTACAGAATTTAGTTCATTAGTCCGTTCTTTAGATGACGTCACATGTTGACGATTTAAAAGGGGCGTTTCCTAGACAATCAGATATTTACTATTTACCGCAAAATTGATTGATTTCATGGGAAATTCCTTTTCTTGAGGGAAAAGTACGTATAGAGAGCCTAATTGTAAAAATTAGGCCATCTAGACGACCTCCTTACGATTATATGCAATGTGCGTACATTATCCTATACATCTCTGGTCATCTTCTTCTCTTTGTAGCATTTAACTATTTGGTCAGCTGCAGCTACTACGATGATCACACGTGGGATATCTTACCGGATCTTATCTATTTCGATCGGTCACGAGTTCATTACGAGAAACATACAATCAGTGTAATATAACGTTTCACTTAATTTATTTTACCAGGTTTACTATGTAGCATTTACATTCATCAGCTGCTACTACGATGCTCACAACCGGGACATCTTAATACCGGATCTCATCTACTGCGACTGGTCACGAATTCATTACGATATGCAAACAATCGGTGTAATATAACATTTCACTACATTTCCCTTATTGTGCTTACTCTGTAGGATTTACATACGTCGGCTGCTACTACGATGATTTCAACCGGGACATCTTACCGGATCTCATCTACTGCGACCGGTCGCGAGCTCCTTACGACACATGTCGCAACGTGTGCGGACCGCAAGCGCTGAACTACTGCCAGTCAAATGCGATGACGATCGAGTTATGCTACACAATCTGCTCGGATCAAAACATGCGGTACTTCGGGCTGCAGGCCGGGTCGCAGTGCCTGTGCGGAGGGGACTTCGCGCCTTACGATACCATCGGTCAACCGAGCGGCAACAACAATACGTGTGTGGCGGCATGCATTGGCAACTCTAGCCAGATTTGTGGTGGGGAATTCTTGGCGAGCGTCTATGAAATTACCGGTAAGCAGTCAACATTGGGGGTATATTGATTGGTAGCCGGTTTTATCGAGGCAAAATCCGCGAATAGGTTCCCGAACCTCGCTTTCTTTAGCCTTCATTCATTCAAGCCTTCAAGGTCATGTGGGGCTGCTAAGAGAGGTAAGGCAGTTGCTAGTGTTTGAGCTTCGGGTACTTGTGTTCACCACATAATCCCAATAACACGTTGTGTTTACTAGTTGTTATTTGATTCATTATATGCTTAGATGTTTTTGTGTATTTGTTTATGAATATAAAGAGCCCAGATCGAACCGATTTAACCCTGCACGTCCTCAACTGTGATCAGTTACAGCCAGCCAACGTCTTCCACAATGCAATGGACAGCATCGATTTCGACATATAGCCTATACAGCCTCAATTATGTAAATGTATGTGTTTATATTTTGTTTGATTGGTATTTGTTTTTCTTGTGTTCATGAATCTTAAGAGCCCGGGTCAGACTGCTTCAACCCTGGCTACGTACTGAACGGTAAACAATCGCACCAGGCCGATGTCTTCTACAACCTCACGGGCACCATCAATTCCGGTCGTATGTCCACCGATTTTAGCCTCAAGAACTCGATGTTTGTATATTTTGTTTGATTAATTTGTAGTTTGATTTGTTTATGAATTTCAAAAACCCACATCAGACTGCTTCAATTAACCCTGGCTACGTTCTAAACGGGAAGCAGTCGGAGCAGACCGACGTATTTTACAACCTCACAGACACCGTCAATTCCGACAACATGTCTACCGCTTTTAGCTACAAGAACTCGATGTTTTTTATATTTTGTTTGATTGATTGGTATTTTTGTTTTCTGTGGTTCATTTATCTCAAGAGCGCAGGTCCGACTGCTTCAACCCTGGCTTCGTCCTGAACGGCAAACAATCGCACCAGGCCGACGTATTTTACAATGCCACCGACACCATCAATTCCGGCCAAATGTCTACCGCATTTAGCCTCAAGAACTCGATGTTATTTTGTTTTGTATATTTGCTTGATTGATTGATATTTGTGTTTGGATTTATTTATGAATCTCAAGAACCCACATCAGACTGCTTCAACCCTGGCTACGTCCTGAACGGGAGGCAGTCGGAGCAGACCAACGTCTTCTACAACGCCGGGGACAGCATCGACTATGGCAGCGTCTGTCCACTGCCGAGCGTCAAGAACGGGACGGCCAGGATCGAATGCACGGCCACGGGAAACTGGACGACCTTGCCGCCAACGTGCACGGTGAGGTGTCCCGCGCCGACGCCGCCCTTATTCGCGACGTTCGTAGATGGACAGTCCGTGTCCGAAGCCAGCTACGAGGTCGGGTACCAAGTTTTCTTCAACTGCGACAACGACGCCAGTAGCTCAAACAACCCCCTCGTATGCAGCTTCTTCGGCGACTGGGATAACTTATTTGTTGTGACGTGTCCAGGTAAGACGCTATTTAAATTATAATCATCTACATTATCAATTAATGTTGTTCATTTGCTTATCCAACTTACCTCTTTTATTAATGTGGTTACTATTCATCTTCGTCAGAGTTCGCAAAGTTTCAGGAATGTAATGTTTTGTCCTACCTCTGCACCAATTTTAATAAGAACTCATCATCATTATGAGGTTCGATATCAGTAATCAAAACGATATAACTTTCAACTAATAATGTTTTGATAATATTGTGTACATTTATTTTGTAGGTTTACTTATTATATTTGTACATGTGTATATCAACAATAATTTGGTTAACATTATTAATTTTGTTTGTACTATGTATTTACCCGAGTCGCATCTTTAACATTATTAACACTCTAATTAATTGCGACTACAAGAACCAACAACTCCACCAATGCCAACAACTACGCAACAATCAACAACGCCTGTGGCTACAACCCCACCACCTACCACGGACACCCCGACCACAACAGCAATGCCTACCACTCAAAGTGTGTCAACAGGTACTACATCAGTCCGTATAACAATTTTTGAAAACTATGTATAATTCATAAATTCAATGTGCTGTCTGTCATGCACGTAGTAGTAGCAGTCATTAAATCAATTGTAGAGCTTTTGTAGATGTGTTGTCTGAGTTGCACGATTGCACAAACATGCACCATTCATTACAGCAATTGTAAAGCTTTTGTAGAATGATGTTTTGTCCGAGTGTGCTGCACGTTTTTGCATGACGTAACTGTTTTTCAAAACTTCACCTCGGGGCCTGTTTCACAAAGATGTTAAGTTGAACTTAAATTATAAGTTAAACTCTAAACTACAGAGGTAGGCCATAGTCTTAATCATTATTTCATGGTACAAATGAAAGAAGGTGGGACTGTTTATGAAAGTTTCAGCGTCAAAAGATTGAAATATCCTAGACAATGAAACATATTGCTGATTTTTAAGAAAATTGTATCTTGTGTTTTTTAAAGCTAGTTTATTCATAAACAAACAGAACAGAGTTTATTAAAGTTCAATTTAAAATCTTTGTAAAACACTCCAAACCTCTGTTTCCTGTATTAGTTGTGATAATAGAGTCCTGTCTATCTCGCGCGTAAACATTGCATTATGTATCAGATACTCTAGTGCTTCTCTCATATTAACAATAGAAGCATGGGACAGGTTGCGCCTTTTAAAATTTCCATTTCGTTCAAAAGATATTTACGATTGAAGTGTTCAGATATGAAACTGTCTACGGGATAAGTTCATGCCATGTAGAAAGTAAATATAATGAGTTCGTGAATATCAATTTGCATTATTGCTCATATCTCAGCCTAAAAACATATAATTACGTGAAACTTTCACACATTACTTTGTGGACATATCAGATCACTCTAATACACATTTTAGTAATCACTCATCACTTTTCGCACTTGCCAACAAAGTTACTAGATCCCTTAAGGTTGATTTCCCCACATTGTGATAACGATGTATGAAGTCGTAAAAGCGGCATGCCACATATATGGTTGTCTTTTATCAGATTTTTACACATTTGTGTTTGCAATTCTTACAATTCATCAAATACTTTATGTATCTTGGTTATCTATTCTTTTATATTCTGTTATTTGGAATGTTTTTTTGGTTGTATTGTGTGACTTCAAATTTTATGTAAACTCTAATGTAAACTGCTTGTCAATATGTCTGTATAAACCACTAAGAACCCGAAACAACCATGGCCACAACTCTGACAACCATTACCACGGTTACGACACAAGTCCCAACAACAACGCCAATGCCGACCACTGGTGCAGCAACCACTACCGCAGTTGCACCAACAACAACGCCAATGCCGACCACTGGTGCAGCAACCACTACCACAGTTGCACCAACAACAACGCCAATGCCGACCACTGGTGCAGCAACCACTACCACAGTTGCACCAACAACAACGCCAATGCCGACCACTGGTGCACCAACCACTACCACAGTTGCACCAACAACAACGCCAATGCCGACCACTGGTGCACCAACCACTACCACAGTTGCACCAACAATTCCCACAGTTGCACCATCAACTACCACAGTTGCACCAACAACTACCATAGTTGCACCAACAACTACCACAGTTGCACCAACAACTCCCACAGTTGTGGCAACAACTGCGAAAGCCACCACATCTACCACACGAGCACAGACAACAGGTGCCGAGTACAGCTCAAATTGAGATCCTTTTATATCTGCCTCCGCAACAAGAAAAACTTATACAATGCTTATCATGCCTATAATATTCATTAATGCATTTTGTTGGCATTATTTTACAGAACAATATAATCATGGGCCTACTCTTCGGGAAAGCGGCAACCTTTCTCTTATAATCGTATTATAATGTTTGATTTATCAACGATTTGTATTTGTTATTGCGTTGTATATGGCAGATTTGGCTTCCGGCTGGTGGATTTGAAAAGTCATTATATCATGCAATTAAATACTTTTAATCGCCGCCTATCATTCATTCATTTGTATCCGCTTTATGTTTGTATTGTTGCATCTGGGGCACTTACTGATGTGTGTATTTAAACAATCACATGCATAATCTCTGCTTTGTTTAATAAATACCATCCACGCTGGTTGTATATTGGTTTCAATATTTGTATTGTTTTGTATCCCCATGAGTGCGCTCCTTTTAATTTGCGATTTTGGTTATTCGGTTTATTGTGTCATATATATTTGATTTTGCAAACGTTCGTGATGTTCTTGCTTCCTCAACAATTATCGGAAATGTAATGTTTGTCTTTCCTCTAGAATTGTACATTCCATTGTTTGTTGATAATATTACCGTGTAAATGAGTATGGATTTTATTGTCATGACTTGGATTTCAATGGCGATTTTCCCATAATCTCATAATTGATGTTTGGTGTATTATATTTTCTCTGAAATGTATAATTATGGCTTTGCGGCTTTTGATGGCAATTTTACATAATATAATAATTGATGTTTGGTGTATAATGGTGTCTACTAACATGTATAGCGTTCAATTGTGTGCTGACAGTATAATCGTGTACTTGAAGTTTTATATTTTAATGTCGTTGCTTTGCTTTCGATGAACATTGTATATGCATACTCTTTTAATTGATGTTAGTTGTATAATGCTTTTATTGAAATAATGTTCCATTGTTTGTTGATAGCATAACCGTGCAATTTGGTATAGATAATTTCATGACTTTGCTTTCGATGGACATTGATAATTAGTCCAAAACATCATAATGTTGATGTTTGGTGTATACTGCTGCTTATACTTTCCTATTTAAGGTGTATATTCCTACATCAGCCAATAATGTAACCGTGCAATTTGGTATAGATAATGTCATAGCCTTGTTTTTGTTGGACATTGATTTTGTCCATAACGTCATTTATTTTGTGTTTTAATTGATTAACTAACTCGATGGAAGTTTCGGCATTATATTATTATTTTCCTTTATCACTGTTCGATATCTAATGTTCACTGCTATTCAATGTTTCCCCATTTCGATTCCCGTTTCATGCATGACCAGCTATCATAATTGCAAAAATAATTAGTTTCGATGAGGAATACAATTGTCATTAATCAATGCACATTGAAAAGAAAATGTCGGCGGCATGCACTGTACATACCTAGAATGACATTTGACACTGCACGGTACGATTGTGATGTATCTCCTAATACATAAACCCCATCCCTGGATAATCTTCATTTATATCAAATTCCATCAAAACGCATCAAAAAGGGAAATAAAAATACAATCCACATGCCTCCGGTGTTCAAAGCATTATTATCTACATTATCTAGATTTCATTATTATCATTTCATTCAAATGCACATTGTAAAGAAAATAGTGGCAGCATGATACTAAGGATGACCTTTGACATAGCATGGTTGGCCAATGACATACAAACAACCCCAACCCCGGATGACTTCCAACTTCAAATGCTTAAAATACGCAATGAAAAGAAGAAATGCATCTAGTTTCATGAGTATTCCTCACTTTATTATCCGACATCCACATTTCCATCATGATTATTATTCAATGAACGTGGCCAAGAATAATATTTTGTCTGCACATGCATTGGACACTGCAAGTGAGTAAATGATAGTATCTCAGTCTTCGCAAAACAACCCCAAATCCCGGCCGAATAATCTTCAACTTAAAATGCTATAAATACGCACAATACAAGAGAATGTATTGAACAATGTCAACCAGAAATTCCTCTAGTTTTCCGAGCATTATTATTCGACATCCGAATTCCATCACTATTATTTTCATTTTCTTTCATATTATTATTGATCAATTAACATGGCAAAGAATAATAAATTATTTGGCGGCACATGCTTTAAAATAACATTGTACGCTGCATGGTGGGCATAATGCATTATTCTCTTCTCAAACAACCCAAACTCTAAGATAATCTTCAACATCGAATGATATCGATATGATCAAAACGCAATGAAAAAAAAATGAACAATGCCTATCTAAAATGCTTCCGGTGTTCAGAGCACAATTACTTGAATAGTTCACATGAATGACATTGATATATTTCATTTTAATAGGAAAAATGATGACATTAATACAAACGAATGAATAATTGGTATAGGTTCTACGTTATACTTGTTATGCTATTACTTTTGTGTTAACTCTGCCCCAACCATAACCATAACCATGAACACAAAATATTGAGAAAAAAGTGACAAGCCCATGATAATTATACTATGGTGTTTGTGTATAGAGGGTTCAATGAACATGATGAAAAATGAATTGCTTATAATGATTTCAATGGCATTAGCAATTGTACTCGATCTATTTAATACCCGCCTTTGTTCGAATACGTTCATGACAGACCAGAATTCGACCATAAATATAAATTATGGCATTTTTTGGTTAACCGTCACGTACCAGTGAACACAAATCGACCTAAAATTAATCTTTCATTTTGCGCATCAAATGCGTACCTTATACTATATGTACGGGATCAAAATTGTATGGGAATTAAATTCGCTTCTCCTCTCTCCATATAGATCAGTGGCACCTCTAAATGATTATCACATATGTTTCACTTCATAACATCATGTCAATTTGCTCATTTCATTTGCAGTTCGTAAGCCTTGCTTCACTCGTGTTTCAATGTCAGCTTTGATTAGCAAATGGTACTTAAAGGAACTACAGCGTCCTTATGGCCTAATTTTCACAATTCGGCTCTCTATATGTAATTTTTCCCGAAGAAAACAGAATTTGTCAGTCATTTCTCACGAAATCAATACATTTTTGGGTAATTAGTAAATATCTAATTGTCCTGGGAACGCCCCTTTTAAATCGCCAAAATGTGACGTCATCTAAAGAACGGAATAATGAACTAAATTCTGTAGATGACGCGTCATGACGTAAGCCAATGAATTGTCAATTACATGTCGATCACGCTGCCGATTCCGGACCCTAAATGTGGGTGGGGCGTAAACTGGCGGCTAAGTGAGATTTGGCATCAGAAAATTAGTCTTACATCACTACTGTGTTTATTTTCATGGATTTTTTTTCGGCAGACCTATGTTTCAAGTCATCAACTATGGAATAAGTGTCAAAGTACGTTGTATTATTTAGGTCTTTTAAAGGGAAACAACACACCATAAAAAATGTCTGATGTATAATGACAGAGAATGGTTTTAGTTGCCCATTCCATCGAACTGTTCATAACAAATGTTTGATAAAAATGGTTGTTTCCGGAAAATTGTTATCATTTAAAAATGCATCATCATACTGAATGAGGTGCCAAAGCGTCTTCAAACTAAAGACAGTCATTGTCTAGGAACTTAAGGGGTTGTTATAACGTTCCGAACATAATCTAAAGCCCGGTGCAGACCAGCCGACTCGACCCGATCCGACTGGTTAGAGTCGGTTTCGCTCAGTCTTAGCCGATTCAAAATGTTGAATCGGCCCCGAACTGGCTGTTGATTATCTCTCTATCTAATAACTGTTTCAACAAAACATTAAATGCACAATATTTTATTTTAAATGGCTGAAACCGATGAGTGTTTAGAGAGCGCCCTCTTGAGTTTTAACGGCTCTTTCTGAATTATAGCAGGCTTTTTACTTAGTCATTTTGTATTCCTTTTGAGCATGGTGGAGTTATAACTATTAGTTTGTAATTTAATGGTGCAGGTTTTGCTTACTAAAATTCAGTTTGACCAAAACTGTACTCTCTTTACCAGAACTCTACTATCCCTTTTAGCGTAGCTGATTCTCTCATGATGAGTAAATATATGACACATTTTGAAATTTTAATTTCACTTAAAAAGATTATGCAAACATTTAATACCATTTAAAATATAATGCCAATATATTATTCCATTTTAAACAATGCATCTTGACTTCAGAATTTTGTTTGATCTGCAGCGCTCACTAGCCGCCTCGCCGCGCCCAACGCATAAGCACTTAAGCGTAGCTGATTATCTCATGATGAGTAAATAAATGATACATTTAGACATTTTAATTTCACTTAAAAAGATTATGCAAACATTTAATACCATTTAAAATATAATGCCAATATATAATTTCATTTGCTGTTGTCGTTATGCATGCAGCAATTACTAAATGAAATATGGACTCATGCGTGTATACAGATGCCAATTAATAACGCATGTGCATACAGGCACAATACCTATGCGACCAGAAATTCAAAATGGCCGCCAACCTGTCTTATGCGACCACCTGTCTATAGCGACCACTTTTCGCCGGTCCCTTGAGCGGTCGCTATAGACAGGTTTGACTGTATTAGACAAATTGGATGTTGGTTCCCTTTCAATAATGTCAGGTTGTTTCTACTTTCCAGTGACTACACACGCCTGCCCATTTCCGCCTTCTTTCATGGTTTGTCTCTGTGTAACCACTTCAATACCTTCGTCATTTTAATGTGTGTGTTTTAAACTACATGGCATTACTTGGCCTCGTGGTTCTAATTAATAGGTTTCAATAATTGTTTCACTCACTGACGCTTCTTGTCTGCGTGAATTAACCTACAAATTACCCATGATAACTTGGTAGTATACTCAATTAAGCGAATAATGTTAAACTGCAAATATTTCAGAGTTTCACCAATTTTTGAAGAATATTTGCTGTTGGTATAATAATGGATTCTTTATCGACCACATGCAGCCCTGGTATGTTCGGGGCCAGTCCTAAATGTGTTAATACACTATACCCGTGTGTATATTCAAAATCTATAATTCAATATGCAAAATGTCAACTAACCCCGCACACAATTTTATTTTATTTTTAGGAATGCAGACAAATTTTACCTACTTGAAATTAAATTTGGCCCAGTTTTGCTAAATGAAAAGCGTACTGTAGTTCAAAAAGGCTCTAAGTCCTCTTGTTTGACTATTTGCAGAAAATCGCATTTGTTTCTTCGACTTTACACATGCCTACGTAAAATTAATATTAGATTGTCCATAATTCGTTTTTTAAATAATAGCTGGCTAGCTACTGAATAGCTACGTATTGCATTTTGAACGTTAACCAAATTTCGATAGGAAATAGTTTTAGCGCCTTTCAGAATAAAGCTCTTCAAATAGTATTATATTTTGGTCAGGAACTCGATTGCAGGTAAAATGAGGGAGCAGCTACAACAGCGTTATATTATGTTGCTTGCATGCGCTGGTCATGTTATTGGTGAAAGAGGTTTCATTGGATTATATACGGTTAAGCGAGCCCCATCGTCATTATCACTTAATAGTTCACGTCCATTGTCATGGCAACCACATCCAACGCTTCATCCCGCTCATACACTCCGATAATGAAGTCGGTGCAGAAATCCATTTTCACTCCTACCCTTCTGAGTTGATTTTCATTTCCTATTAAATACGCTTCGATCCACAATCGTGCAGCGCCCACACCCAACATTCATTCAACGCACATTATTGTGCAGCTTCTTGGCTTGCCACTTCTTCATGTTCTTTGTATTCAATTACACGCGTCTCATGCACACGCTTGCCTAATATTAACCCATTGAATGCCGTTTCATGCTGATAACACACATTAACCATAGACCTAAGCTCGCCATTAACACGGGATCCATCTGATACGGGTTAAATACGAGTTAAATGCTAAATGTAAGCCGATAAAAGGTGGTACATATTGATTTGTATAACAATCTCTGCTAGCGTGACATTATGTAGCTCTTTCATTTTGCCAAGGAAATTGACACCTGCCTCCAATCGATACATAAATATCCAGATTCGCGGTAGTTTTAGCTTTCTGATAATTATGTTATAAAATTAATATTGCTTCTCTCTTTTTTCTTTTCCTTTTTTTCTTGTCTTACTTATTTCCACTTGCTTCATCCTTACCCAGTTACATCCTTGATTAAATAATTATACTGCAATTGTTACCTGACACATGTATTAAATCAAATATACCACATTTCATGGCCTTTATTCCCCATGATCATGCATGTTGCCCTCGCTGAATTATTAGTATCCCTGTCTGTAAATACAAAATATAACCTTTCTTCTAATACATCTAAGGCCCGGCGCAGACAGACCCGACTCGACCCGATCCGACTGGTTTTCAGCCTGATTAACTCAGTATGCGCTGCCCCAGGACTTCGGTTTTTCCAGTCAAGTGCCAGTCGGAGGTCATTCGAGGCCGATTCAACATGTTGGATTGGCTCCGACTGAGCAAAACTGACTCTATCCTGACTGAAAACCAGTCGGATCGGGTCGAGTCGGCTCTGTCTGCGCCGGGCTTAATAGCCCCTCCTTTCCCCTAATTCCCAATGTAAAACTATCCTCACCTGACCGAGTTTTTTTGTTTAAGTTTGGTTATGTGGTACAATCGCGAAAATAATACAATTATATTATAGCTGTACAGTATGCAGCTATATTTGTAAGTTATCATTATTTTAGCATGTAAGGTTTTGCTATCAAATTCATTGTTAGACTATCACTCATTTAGAAGGGTGAATTGTCTCATATGATCTGTATGAAATGGCCATTAATGAAGTTGATTTATCGAATAAAAATGCATTTTGTAAATTAGTTTTACAAGCGATAATTTATATATTCCTAAATCACAGTTCGTTTAAATTCAATTGAATACAATTATAAACAAATAGCATTCGCTTTTGTAGCTATCAAAGTTATTTGCTAGGTTCTGATTTTGAAGTGAACTAGGTGTAGGCATGAAACCAAAATCCTCATCAACACTTGGTTTGTTCACGGCAAAAGTCTAGTAATTATTCGGAGAGAATAAGTATTTGATGTGCGGCCATTACGCCAGATATATCTTGAATAAAGACCGTTATCGACCTATACGACCTCGAAACAAATCGATATTAATCGACGCATCGCACACGGGGCCATCTACCACTTCCAGACGATCTATATTATGATTTAGAGTAGGACACTGAGAATGTTTATTCGTTTATCATTATACATTATTTTCATTTTCATTTTCATAGCGGATCCAACAACGCCAGCAGCAGCAACGCCCATAGAGACTACTATATCGACGATAATGACTACGATGACGACGACGATGACCACAATGACGAAGGCAACAATACCGAGCACCGCTGTACCGTCACCACAGCAAATGACCACGGCAATGCTATCTAGTACAGCGTCATCAGAAGGAACACTTACAGCGGGCTCGACACAAGCGCCTACGGAAGGCAGCACGCAAAGATCAACGACTACGGAAGGGAGATCGAGCGCGAGCACGACAGTCCGTCCTGAGCCGCATGCTGGCGGTGGTATAGGTATGTTGTTCAATAATTCATATAGAATCATGTGCAAGGGATTCGAGAATAGACAATCTGAATTTGTAAAGTTTTGTTTTTAAAGTATGTTCTTTATTTTTTTAATAAAAAAATAATTTTGTTTTCGTTTGGTAGATTGATAGGCAGGATAATGACATCAATCACGAATCGCATGATAAATATCAACATTCATTTTATCGTAGTGTAATCATCTGGAATAAATCCCAATAATATTGAACTAGATATTGTTTTAATCATCGCTTTATTGACATCAAATCAAATAAAAATCATGACAATACACACTTGTTGTTTTAACGTAACAAGGTGCAAGATATATCACACAATAAACATGGACTAATACAGGACATACTATTTTGCGGTTAGGTTCTTGTGGTAATGGTGTTTTTGTTTGTTTTATTCACTCACACATATATCACTATTTCAGTTAACCGTTGTTATTATACAAAGTATTAGTATCATCAACATTATAATTATGTTGTCGATTAGTGATCATTGACTTCCCTCTCCATTACAGTACAATCAATATCAAAATACTAGAACACATAATTTGTTAGCATCCTTTTGTATTTGTTTAGATACAAGGCCAATATTTGTGTTTGTATAATACCCGGTTAAATACTTAGTTGTTTGTGTATCACTATGTTTGTTCGTATCGACCTATACCCTTGAATGTGAATTATATTCTTTATAATAAATGAAACGTGGTATGTCCCTGTCCCGTGGTTAAACGTGCAATCTAACACTGTGTTAATAAATAACAATATTTGGGGACAAAAATAAAGTTTAACAATATTTCCAAGACTATCAGAATTATAAACATAGTTGTCTATACGTTTACAGCGATGCCGTGGGTTTATCAATGTTTAAAATGAGTGTGTGATGACTGTTAGAAGAGTTGCACAATCGTTAACGTACTTTTATGCAATTACATGTACTATGTAATGCACTAAGTGATACCGTGTAACGTGTTGGTCTTCATTCACAATGAGTATCAGTTTATATATGCGTGCGTATCCATTTTGTAATAAATACCTCATTTCTGATTTGACTTTGTTTTGTTCAGGCATGCTTCCGATCATCATTGCAGCCGTAGCGGGCGGGCTTATCCTAATTGTCCTCATAGTCCTCGTTTCATATTGCTGCTCAAAGTAAGTAATTCTAACCCGATCCTAATTCTTAAATGTTGATATTCAAATAATAATCGCACTGTCCAACATGTTACAGATGGACAGGTACCGGGATAAATATGAGAATGGTATCATATACGATGCGAGCCTATTCTTGGCAGACCTTAATCCTAACACGAAACCCCCAAACTTCCCCTTTGTAACAGATTCAAGTCTGTTATAGTAAGCATACACAAATTGCCCAATGGCAAATCAATAACGCCTTTTGTTTTATACTAATTTTGTAATCATAACGATTGTAAAGGTTTTTGTTTTCTAGATGAAAATAAATATATCATACATTGTATCAACAAAATTTACTGAACGGATATATAGTGGAATTAGATTAAATTGAACAACTATATTTTGTCTTCAAAGTATAAACGGATGATTTACAATAACTTCAGGATGAATAATATACAGGCCCAGGCCCGTAGCTTGGGAGGGGGGGGGGGGGGGGGGGGGGGGGGGGGAGTGCGTTGGGAATGTACGCGCCCCCCCCCCCCCCCTCACCAAATTCAGAAAGGTCTACTTTTTGTCGATCTCGGGTCCACGTACTTTGTATCGGTCTCGACCATCTAAACCCGTGGTATCGGACGCCCCCCCCCCCCCCCCCCCCCCCCCACACTCCCCCACCCCTCTGCTTACACGACTCAACCAGTGGTCTCTGTCTCGGCCACGTCCGGTCTGGGTCCCGATTTTGAAAATTACGTACCCCCTTTACTTGAACAATTCTGGCTACGGTCCTGGCCTGAGACCAGAGAAAGTCAATAAAATCATTATGGTACTAATCACATAGAAAAACACAAGGGCCCCGTTGCAGAAAGAGATACAATCGATTGTAAGTTACGATTGATCGTAAGTCAGAAAATTTACGCGTTTCAACTAATCAGATTTGCGCATCAAGAACACGTGATCTGATTTACGATTGATCGCAACTTACAATCGATTGTATCTCTTTCTGCAACGGGGCCCAGGAATGCTAGTGTATTTAATGCATTAATTACACGTCGAGTTTATCCCTATTGCGAATTCACTGTGTGTACATCACGTTTTCTGCAAAAAGAAAAGCGGCAGATGTGAACCCTTCGGGATCTATATAAAGTAAGTCAAGTTCATCAGCAAATAAAACATGTTATACAGTCAAACCTGTCTTAGCGACCACCTGTCTATGAATATACCACCTGATCAATAATTACTCCATGTAATACCGTGTTCACGTAAATGAACCTGTCTTTATATACCTCCCGCTATATCCCATTGGTGGTCATACCGTATATGTATGGCTGTATATATATATATCAATTAGTATACAAAACATTGGTTATACAAAGATATACATTAATGGCGCATGCACTCCCAACCTTATTATTCATCAAAAGTATGTCAAAAATAGATATTTGTGATACACCGTTACCCTAATGTTAAGAATTGTAAATTGTACGCTGACGTAACAGTATCTGCATGTGTCTAAGGAAATACGTACGCACCAGTCCCAATTATACATTTTACTTAATAACACCAACCGTAATGTGTTATACACTGTTATTATGGTATACAATTATTTCGATGTAATTAAATTGCCCCGGTGCCGCCGCTTTGCTGTTGTGGCATAACATATACAAGGATGATAACTTATCGAACATGGCTGAATAAAAAAAACTATAATAATTGATAATTTGGAGGATATCATGCACAGAAAACGGTTCAAGATAAATGCGATAAAATGGAGCGGAAATTATTCACAATTTCAACTCCTTGTCGTTTGCTCCGTTACAGTTTTGCCAGCCGATGTGTTTTTCTGTTCATAAAACATCCCCATAATTTCCTAAGGTGGCCCTGGTAAATTCACTTAATTTTAAATTCCATTAAATGTAATGGTAATACATTCGCGGATCTAATTTGGGATACTCTTAACCTGTTCCCTACTAGTAGTTAAATGTCTAAAGGGTTTATACAGGTCCGAGCACGCGGGTTCCCGTAGGCAATGGGCTAATCTTCATGAATTATATTCAGTTGCCGTGGTTACATTATGTATATTCTGTAGAAGTTAGAGCCGGATGAATCCTTGGTATTAGTAGAGGTTTAGTAGAGGTATACAATTATTTCGATGTCATTAAATTGCCCCGGTGCCGCGGCTTTTCTGTTGTGGCATAACATATACAAGGATGATAACTTATCGAACATAGCTGAATAAAAAACTATAATAATTGATAATTTGGAGGATATCATGCACAGAAAACGGTTCAACTTCAAGATAAATGCGATTAAGTGGAGCGGAAATTATTCACAATTTCAACTCCTTGTCGTTTGCTTCGTTACAGTTTTGCCAGCCGATGTGTTTTTTCTGTTCATAAAACATCCCCATAATTTCTTTAGGTGGCCTTGGTAAATTCGCTTAATTCTAAATTCCAATAAACGATGGGAATACATTCGCGGATCTAATTTGGGATACTCTTAACCTGCTCCCTACTAGTAGTAGTAGTTAAATGTCTAAAGAGTTTATACAGGTCCGAGCACGCGGGTTCCCGTAGGCAATGGGCTAATCTTCATGAATTATATTCAGTTGCCGTGGTTACATTATGTATATTCTGTAGAAGTTAGAGCCGGATGAATCCTTGGTATTAGTAGAGGTTTACGACACATGTATTTAGGCCAAATAAACACTTGCCCGAATCTCGTTTTTTCTTCTTCATTATTCTGCCTGACTATGAAAGGCGCGGCAAACCAACGGAGGAGAAAAAGTAGGCGAGAAATAACTACGTCAATGTAAACATCTTTCGCATTATAGTAGCATTTAACATATTATGTTCTTCTTTTATTGCAATGTACTTGCCCTTTCTATTCAATTTGCCTGAGCTTTGTTAGCCCTGTGTTGAATGCCCGAGATGTATCATTATTACTTTTTGTTTTCCTTAGTCAGTTTATAGTTGTGTGTGCATGAAATTGTTTTACCCTATATTATTGTTTATCATGTCCTAAGTTAATGGAATGTGTAAGACAGTCTTACTTGTTTTAAAGGGATAGCTGAGTTTTGGTCAAACTGAATTTTAGTAACCAAAGCCTGCACCATTACATCACAAGCTAATAGTTACAACTCCACCATGCTCAACAGGTATACAAAATTACAAACGACTAAGTAAAAAGCCTGTTATCATTCAAAAAGAGCAGTTAAACATAAAGGTGCGCTTTCTATAAAACCAGATTGGTTTCAACTATTTGTTTTTGTGCATGTGATGTTTTGTTAAAATAATGATTGAATCGAGAGATCATCAACTATTTAAAAACCTGTTTTTTATTTTTGAAAAGTGTAAGCATTTTTCCCCCCTCCAATCATAGAATAAATGTGAGATCCCACATTTATTCCGATCGGATATATTGATTGATATTTCAGCTGTTTCTGAACCAATTTTGATCAAATAAATGTTATTCTGCTATATAATTGTATGCTCATTTAAATTTGACACTCCGTTTTTCATTACCTCACACAAAAACAAATTCTTGAAGCACCCTCTTTACCAAAACCAAACTGTCCCTTTTATATGTTTTGTTTCGCCCTTTTTGTGTTAAAGTATATTTCATTAATAATTTGTTTGTTGTTTCCTTTTAATTCGATCATAGTTTGTAATGCACGCGTGCTTGTTACACAGACGGCATGCTTGTGTAATTTGCGTCATTTTATCTGTTTACTTTTTGTGCTGATATTATAGATATATATATAAGTATAGATATATATTCTGTTTTAGTTGTCATTGGATATCAGTTTAATAATCATAAATTGAACGACTGCCACAGACTTTCTCAACTTACGGACATGAGAAATATAAAGATAACCGTTTTTTTTTAAACAATTATGAATGGCATTGCACGAATGCGATTAATGTTTTCTTTATCACCGGATTTTGCCATTTTGACAAAATTTTCTTTTAGAAATGTATGATATTGACAAGACCCGGTTATTAACATTTACGGGCTCTCTTGATAGGCAGTGTTTCCTATTAAATAAATTACCCTGCATTAAGAAATTGACAATGTCATTGAAATATAAATGGATAAATAAATACATAAATAAAAATACAAATTTTAAAAACAAATAAATACATGAATTTATAAATACATACACAAATAAATACATAAATTAAATAAATGTGTACATGAATGAATAAATGAATAGATTAATACAGAACTTTAACTAAAGGTATTAATCAAAATGAAGGATACCAACAAGCATAACTTGCCAGGACAGCGTTGATACATCTAGTTGTTAATTTTGTATATCTTGCCCAGTTGACCAAAAGAACAAGATTTGAAAACAAGTCATATGAAATATTATGAGTAGCAAAAACATTTCGAGAAAAAAAATGACATTAAAACATGATTTTAAACTAACAATCACTTTTTTTCTGCCACAGGAAACGGAAACAGCGAACAAAGGCCATCCCTTTCAATCCCGAACTGGGACCCAGCACTTTCACCAACAACGCATTCGAAGAAGCACACGAAGCACTGGAGGGCGACCGCGGATTCGTGCACGAGAACGACTATGGCGATCTCCGAAAACAGACATACGACGTCGACATCGAATCGCCCGAGGGGGCGACATTCAACGACGGCGGTGATAGGGCGCCACCTGACGGTAAGGACGCTGTAGGCGATATCGAGGCGGAGGGGGATGGCTATCGATTAGACAAGAACCGTAAGAGTAGCGTTTCGAGCTTTAAACCCGATAATAATAATAGTGGGGGTATCAATAGTATCGAAAGGGATAGTTTGTGGCCGGCGTTGCCAACTCAAGGTCTCCCGCAAAACTTTTATAATAGTGATCTGAGCGCTGTATCGGAAGTGCATTACCCTGAAATTTATCAAAATGGAAAAACAGTAGAGGACTATTTTACCGATCCTTCGAATCAAATGGCCACGCCGCTGTAGGTTTTGTTTTTGTTATTACTATACATATTCACCAAAAAATGTTTTAAAATGTACAACTTGTTATACTATCACTCTTGTTTTGGTTTTATCAGCATTCTGAAGTTGTGAATAATGAATATAATGTGCAGAAATTATATTGTATACATTTGACAATCTTATATTAACATCAAATCAATTATTAATAAAAATTGAAAATGTTCACGAAGGTAATTCACAATTAACTTGACTTGATATTTAAGACGTATACTATTTGTGTATTATTGCCAAAAAAGTGTTGCGCTAGAATTGTATAGATAGTGGTATTATATGATTGCAAAAATGCGTTAAAATGTAATATTTGGATATCCTATAAATTGTTGTTTATGTTTCTAATTAATATTTCAAATTATTTTTTATATCTTACAGCCCCTGATAAGCAAGATGGTTTGTAAATGTGATCATGGTAAAAAAAAATAAAAAACAGCATTATTCTAGCTAAATAATTTTCAACTGTAACATTACATAGTACAATCATGTTTAGATGAGGCATATAGCCTTCGACAAGACCTCGCGTGTTAATGTCACGGGCGACTGGTGAGAGAGACTATCACATGAGCAATGGCCGAATCATGTCGTTGCTATTATTTCGCCACTCGGTTTCATTCTCTCTCACCAGTTGTTTATGACATTAAATCACCAGGTTTTGTTGAATAGCTTGGTGAAATAAAAGCTTTGTATTCTATCTTGCTGGTGTTGCATCTCATATTAATTTTTGCAATGTACTATTATCATAATTATGATAGTTGTACTCATTGATTTTTAAATTATGACTTGTTTATATGGTTAAAGGAAATACAAGTGTGCCCACCCGTGAATTAATTTTATTTGTTTCAAGTATGTTTATAGTTGCTACAATCGTCTATATTTCAACAGTAATTCCTTGTAGTTTGGGTTGCAACATTAACTTCATTCTTCTTCTTTTTTTTAGAGTAAGCGCACGCATTTGTATTGTATTTATTCGCGCCATTGTTATCAAAGATAAGCTTGGCGATTTTGCAGTCTACTGTCATATAATGCTTGTTTGCTTGCTTTATTTCTGCGTTTTCGAAATAATACAATCATACCTCAAATGTACAAATATGTTATATACCATAATTATATACGAACGGAACTGTTGAGCACAATATTATGCATATGAACAAAGATTTGCCAATGAAAAGAAAGCGATAAATAACAGCAACACAGGCATGACAGGAGACCGCCACCATGGGCAATATATAAGCTTGAAATCTAAAGGAATAACAGTCCAAATGAATACATTCGAATAAAAGCGAAAATAAACCGTACTGATTATATACCCTTAACTATGAAATTAGTTAAATACTAAGGAAGGACAAAATGTTTGAAGTATCATTTTTTAAACTAGGAATAGTCCTGATGAAAATATACGTTCATTCTAAAAAGCCAAACTAATGTGCTGTTATTTCACTTCAAATTGTTCAACAAACAATAACATTCAAGAGAAATTATACTATTTATTTCTGGAGTATTTCATTCTAAGAGTATTTCATTAACTTTTAGTAATAGACAAAAGGGTTGAGATTTGACTCCTTTGCCACCCAGGTCTCAACTTTTCACGACACCATAGATCATAACATGTATTTTGGGGAAGCGATATATACGTAGCTTAACTATAATACATTTTGGAACGCTATAAAGTATTTTATAAAAACAACGTGGTTGATCATGCTTGTCAGTATTTCAGAAAAGTGTATATTATGGTGTTTTGAGAAGCGTTTCCAAATGTATTTAATTAGTTGGATTAATTTCATGATTATCATCATCTTCATTATCATTATCATCATCATCATCATCATTATCATCATCATCATCGGTAGTAGTATGGTCATGGGCATAACTGGTGGTAAGGGTATTGTCGTACTATAATTAGCGACATTATATTGTATAATGTAGATTTCATGCGAAACTGGTTTGCTAACCCATATGTATTTCCATAACTAAAACAATTTTTTTCTTAATAGAGCGCAGTGTAATTGGCATTTCGTTATGATTTTACCGAAGAGCTGCTTCCCATTCATTTGATTGCATCGTTTTCTCTGCGGTAAATACTATTATGCGATTCTAACCATTTGATTCTTTAATAGCGCCCTCAACAGTATGGGACAAAAATTATCAAATGTTGTTGCACACATGATTTGGGTAGAGTGTGTAGAGTTAGTGTGTAATACTGACTTATGGTCCGAATCAGAAATGGAGTAGGAATGCCCCGGCCCAAAATACGAAGAATATAGGAGTCAAGCTTTATTTTTGAATAGAAAACATATTACCCGAGACAAAAATAAAGGACCGTATAAGATGAGTACCGATTAGCCGATTAGATCTAAATGCATCCCCTTTTAAAGGGGTAGTTCAGTTTTGGTATAGAGGGCGCTGCACAGAATAATTTTGTTGTGAGATAATGAAAAACTGAGTGTAAAATGTGAAAGGGCATACAATTTGAATGGCAGAATAAACTTTATTTGGTCAAAATCGGTTCAGAAACGGCTGAAATATAAATAAATATATATCCGATCGGAATAAATCTGGGGCCCAGATTTATTTGATGATTTAAAAAAATAAAAATAAAATGCTTACACTTTTTCAAAAATGTTCAAAAGAGGTTTTTAGATAATTTTGTATGAAAAATTGTTTAAACCAATGCTTTTTTAGAGAGCGCCCTTTTGTGTTTGAATGGCTCTTTTTTTTTTTATTGATAACAGGCTTTCTACTTAGTCGTTTGTAATGTTCTACACCTTTCGAGCATGGTGGAATTATAACTATTAGTTTGTAATGTTACTGCGCAGGTTTTGGTAACTAAAGCTCAGCCTTACCAAAACTGTACTACCCCTTTAACATGTTTAAACTTTATCACCGATGAACTAAATGAAGCAAAATAAATGTTATGTTCGATTTTGAAATACTCTTGTATTATAATATCAAGTTATAGGTATAATGAGTAATATTCATCAGTAGAGGACTTGGCTTTTTATATTTCCACAACTCTACTAGTACTACAATGCCGAAAAACATTAAGATTATTGTTTTCAAACAAAACATGTTTATTAAAAACTTATCGACAAACATTTAAAATTAATGAATAGTTACTTTAAAACGAAATGCAACGATTAAAATGATGTTGCATTAAGTGGGATATCTGAGTAATGTTTAAATTAAATACTAGTGTGCTTCATTTAAATAAGTAATATCAATGAATATGTATGACTAATGTATTAATAAGTCTACGTGCTGTTTTAATTGGTTGTTTTACTTTATCCTTCGAGGATCGTTATTTTACACAATAACCATAATACTTCATGGTGCTATAGATTTGACACAAATATTTGTATCATGTGTATTTGCGTTTTATTTATTTCAAAATTGTTATAGCCAGTGCCGCCTATATCAGGTTCACTTTTTAAGAAGTATTGCATTATATGAGATCATGTTTATATAATCCCGCTTTTTAAGTTCATGTCAGAGTACAATCAGAGTATATCAGGGTATATTGGTGATGGTCGCATAGCCTTTGAACTGCAAATCGGTAATCCGATTGTGTACTAACTTAAGCCCGGCGCAGACAGAGCCGACTCGATCCGATCCGACCCGACCCGACTGAAAGCCACAGTCGGTCCGATTCAGTCGCGTCCGATTCAACATGCTGAATCGGGCCCGATTGGGTTCCGATCGAGTCGTATGGCACCGCACACTGAGCCGATCCGACTGAAAATCAGTCGGATCGGGTTGAGTCGGCTCTGTCTGCGCCGGGCTTAACAAGTATGTCATTACTCGTGATATAAAAACATTGCAATTTGGATCAGCTTTTATCAATGAAATTGTCGAGAAAAAAAGGCAATGTCTTTTTTTAAAAGAAAATAACATGTTTTTTATTTTCAATTTCTGGTATTTTGCCATGAAATTGAGTTGGAATGTTTTGATTGCATTGTATAAATTATAGAAATGAAATGAGAAATAGCATGAAAATTCGAATGACATTTAGAAATAATAGACACATGGCTCTCTGGTGTGTAATTAAGCAAGCTGTATTCTACAATCTTATGTTTGTTTGTTAGTGCTTGGAAAGCAGAATAGCTGTGCAAGGAGTATGTAGCTCTCTCAACTAAACCGGAAGCAGGCCTGGGGTGTCTACCGATTTGTGTTCATTCAGTGATCAAAATGATTCCGCATTGCCAATTTGTATACATTGGATATAGGAAGTATTATGATGATTCGAAAAAAGGTTTATCCTGAATCTGCGCCATGTATCATGAATTTAATCTTTTGCAATTGTATTGCTGTAATTGTCAAATTATTGTAACTACAATTGTAACAGATGCAATGCTCCATACTGATTGGCTGTAGACCTACTAGTTACAACAATTGAACGAGTTTTATGAAAAAGGGCCCATTTGCATTTTGGCATTATTTTTGCTATAATGATCAGTTCTGGTAAAGAGAGTACAGTTTTGGTAAAACTGAATTTTAGTAACCAAAACCTGCACCATTACATCACAAACTAATAGTTATAACTCCACCATGCTCGAAAGGAATAAAAACATTACAAATGACTTAGTAAAAGCCTGTTATCATTCAAAATGAGCCGTTAAAAATCAGGAGGGCGCTCTCTAAACACTCATTGTGCATAGATGTTTTGTTGAAATAGTGATTAGAAATAGAGAGATAATCAACAACTATTTAAAAACCTCTTTTGTATATATTTGAAAAGAGGAAGCATTAAAAAAACTAAATTTAACGGCTGGTTCAAAATTATCTAATAATTGTGGGGCCCAACATTTATTACAAATGGTTATGTTTATGGATATTTCAGCCATTTCTGAACCGATTTTAATCAAATAAAGTTAATTCTGTGATTACAATTTTGAATTTGACTTATCTCACAAACAAATTATTTTGTGTAGCGCCCTCTACACCAAAACTCAACTATCCCTTTAACTTATTGTTTTGTTTAACTTCACACTTGGCAATTGTACGCAAGCTTTATAAATCATGTCTGATTGAAGGGATATAATACATCGTCGTTATGTTTATGTGTAAAAGTTTTGCAACTCACATTTATAAACTCCTGTTGTGTATATGTATTGCTACTTTATTCGATGCTGAACCCGTCATGTTAGTTTTTCAGCAGGAAAATGTATTCTCATTTTGGCGCTCTCTTTGTATTATGTTGGTAAAGCGCTCAGAGATAATTATTGATAATCGTGCTATTTAAGTTTGTATCATAGTTATGCACAGATGTGCTATAAATTAGCACACCATTAGGAAGGCACAGTAGCAGGATATAGGGCATAAGTATAGCAATTCGTGGGTCTCGGGTTAGATTCGCGGTGAAGCCCAATTTTCTTTGCTCAATATCATGTATTTAATTAATTTCTGGTCAGTTTCCTCTGTTTGAATTTAATTCAGTTATTGCTATAATCGGTATGTGTTTTTCCAATTATATTTAACACAGTTTTGGCATCACCGTCAATCAGTGTACTTATTTTCTTCCAGCTGGCCTGGAATGACTTATTTTAGAGAGATAATTTTATGTTATTTTTATGCTGGAAGCATTCAGTTTTGTGGTTGTCCGTCTGTCCGTCCGTACGTATGTACGTCCGTCCCGCTCTCGTAATCCAAATATCTCAAGAACCAGTTAGCGGGTGCATCACATAATACATGACGTGCGTCTATTGAGGAGTTCTATTTGAAGAGTTAATTGAGATCAACATTAAACTTGGTATCCTAACTTGGGGACCTAAAGAACTGAATATTACATCTTGTGATCATCGGGTCGAATGTCAAAGGTCACAGGGCTCAGTCGTTTGATACATACATGTAACACGATAACCTTGGATGATCGTATAATAGCTATATGGGCATGGGGTCAGAGGTCATACTATATGGCGGAGTCATCTTTTTTTAAACCATTTTACCCTTTTAACCACGCGTCGTCGAATAGCATCGTACCTCTGTCTTATGTTCTCAAGATTCAAATTATTTCACGGTCATTCAAGAATATTATATTACCTATGTTCAAAATTTGTTTTTTGTACACGATATCATGACTAAACGTACAGTTAATTATGTTATCACGATAATGACCTACATGTAGAACTAATTTAATTCTAAAGCGAGTATAGTCAATATTCGGTGCTATATGTTATTTCACTGTTTGACATAAATGTTAAGTTATTTAATAGATTATCCCCGTTTCACTTTTAAGCATCTTAGTTTTTTGTGTGAAGTAATTTAAAATGTTGTTATCTAGACTACTCGTTTCAACTGAAATACCATTTATAATTTTACATGTAGTATAGGATATAGTATTAAACTTAAATTATTTTGTTTGCAGTAATCATGAAATAGTGATTATAATAAACGAAATATATTATCTATCTTGTAAGAAAAATAGTACCATGCTAATTTTAGCGATGTTTTAATGCTTATTGAAAGATGAATAATTAATTAAACACAAATCAAATGATTTTTTCAAGTATCTATGTATGCATTATTTTTAAGCAAAATGTTATGATATACTTATTGATCACTGTACATTCTTTAATTTTCTATAAAAGTTTGTTATTGAAATATATCACGAAAAATCATGAAAATATCATGAAAAATGTCACTAGCATTGAACAAATCATTTGAAATGAACACGTTTGTATTGAAAAGGCGAAGTGCCTTTAAAATAAATTGATAGTATCTTACATTACAACGCTATGCCTCCCTCGCTTATTGCTTATTACGTCTTAAGCCCGGCGCAGACAGAGCCGACTCGACCCGATCCGACTGGTTTTCAGTCAGGCTAGAGTCGGTTTCGCTCAGTCGTAGCCGAATCAACATGTTGAATCGGCCTCGAATGATCTCCGACTGGCTCTCGACCGGCAAAACAGGAGTCTGGATGCAACGTATACTGAGTTGAACCGACTGTGAACCAGTCGGATCGGGTCGAGTCAGCTCTGTGTGTAGACAAGGATCGAGTCCTCACTGGCAAATATATAGCGCCACTTACGAGAGAGATATGCACGAGGAAGGTCTGCACAACATGTCATAAATTTATGATCGACTGGCGGCGATTCTCGACTGGCAGCGATCAATGATGTTAGGCGGCGCTTTCGAGGGTCTAGATTATTGCCTACTCTGTGTGCGGAGGGCTGTACAGTTTCGTGCTTACGTTCTTTACTTTCTTCTCTCTTGCCCGTTTTTTCTCAAACTTGTACCAATTACTTTTCTCATTTTTCTCCTTATACCCAAAACTGATTTAACCAAGTTAGTGTTAAAGCCAAATATCAGTAACCTATTGGGAAAGTTACCGAAGACGTCTATAGTGGACAAACTAATTGATCACTATTGTTGAATTAGTACAAATAAAAACAAGGGGCTAGTGTGGTGAAATTCGAACCTTAGTATCGTTAAATACAGAAATACCGGAGGGACTTCAATGCACGCCAGTGATATTTGGCCTAAATTCAGCGCCCGTTCGCTCCTCTCCGCTGTGCTGGAGATAAGTCGACAAGCCCGCATGCCGTCGGTGCAGACGTGCGCTTGCATATCTTTTGCATGCAGCGGTGTATGCGGTTGAATTTATTCTGATGGTAAACATATTGTTTTATTTCGATCCTGTTGATGCTCAAAAAGTCAATTTCAAAGCATTTTTGTCCAAAACGTATACATTAACAAACAAGGTATTATACTATTTCACATGGTGGGTGATGAAAAGCATATTGTTTTATTTTGTGCGTGAGTGTGTGGGGCGTTTCTCAAAACTGTTATTTGGCTGTAATTAGGGGTTCATTGTCCTTTGATCGCAACTTGTACGAACGAGAGAGAACACATCATGATCTCCTAATTCTATAATTAGAAATATAAAGATTGCAGATTATATTACCATTCGGCGAATGTGACGACACACACACACGTGCGCAGTCATACAGTATCGTGATTTGGCCCTCCGTATCTATGCATACCAATGAATCGTAATAGAGTGGACAATGTTACATAACCGAACATGCTTAATGCTATCTTTCAAGCGGCATTTAATGTGTAATCATGGTGTTAATGTCCCCGTTAATTGCCGTGATGCACGATTCATCATGCATGAAAACAGTATTGCCCCGGACATCCAAATGACAATGCGTGGACAGGGGGAAAGGGGGGGGGGGGGGGGGTGGGGGCAGTCCCCTTTTATAAGAATGCTACAAAATCCACTCGCATCCCAATCATTGGACAATCAAATTGGCAATTAACACTCTCTATAAGCTAATAACATATTTTCGATATCTTATCGGTTATTCTCCCTCGTTATAAATGCCTACAAACAAATTATGGTTCATTAATTGTTTTGTTTGGATTGGAAATGATATCATGGAGCAAAACCTAATACTGTATAACAACAACCACATTGTCCAAAACGACCACAACCACAGCAATGGCGACGACAAGGATGACAACGATGATATCGACAACGAAAACCACGACAGCAGCGACTATACACAGCAACCACCACCACCACCACTACATCATGAACCATTACAAGAAGAAAACAACAAAACAATAGCCACGAAAGATACAACAGCAACACAAAACAGACAAACCACAACAACAACAACAACCACCACCGCCATCACCATCACCACCACCACTATCACTACCACAACTACTACAGTATATACAGCAAAGTTCATGTAAAGTAGTTCATCCAGCGCAGCCTCTCCCCTTTACATGCTTTATGTGCCATGATACGCGTCTTCTTTCTAGGGCAACAGAATGATGCAAAACAGTAATTTTTCCTAGCTATAGTTTCACAAAACTAATTTTGACAAGTGGATAATACAAGGCTACACTTTTAAAGGGATCTAGTAACTTTGTTGACATGTGCAAAAAGTGCTGAATGGTTGATACAATGTATATTGATGTTATCTGATATGTCCACTGGGTATTGTGTGAAAACTTCAAGTTAAATGGACGTTATATGGCCGAGTAATGAGCAAAAATGCAAAGTGATGTTCACTAGCTCATTGCACTGACTTTGTACACGGTTTCGACGATCCAGTGGATAATTTATCATCTGAACACTTCAATCGTAAATATCTTTTTAACGAAAGGGAAATTTGAAAAACCAAAACCTGTCCCATGCTTTGATTGTTAATACGAATACAACAAGGTATGAGGGAACCGCTAGAATTCCAATGGGATTTTGAGGATTTGGACAATGTTATTAAGTCCCTTTAAGGGTGCTTGATGTATCATTTCGCAATGGGAGCAAACCTACCTATTATGTATACAGTAAACCTGTCATAATGGCCAACTGTCTATAATATATAGCAGCCAACCTGCCTGCAGTGGCCACCAAAAGTGATCCCCTGCAGTGAAAAACAATGTCACCTGCCTACAGTGTACACCCGTGTGTTTCCCTTCGGTGGTCACTATATACAAAGTTTTGACTGTATCTTTAAATCATCATGATTGATTTTATATAAGAAAATCGTAGTAGAACACATTTCCTTTTTTCCGTGTTTTACTAATTTAAAAGGTAGCTGCAAAACAGGTTACACCATCTTTAAAGGGAACCTTTTTGTTTTGTTACATGTGCAAAAACTGGGAAATAGTTGATCTGTGATCTTATATGTCTCCTGAGTGATGTGTGAAAATTCCAAGGTAGAAGAATTATCATATGACCAAGAAATGAACAGAAATGCATAGTGATATTTACTTACTCACTGCACCGACTTTGTACACAGAGGTATTATTATCCAGTAGATTATAAATCAGAAAACTTCAACCACACATACCGTTAAAATGGAAGAGAGATTTGGAAACAGAGAGGTGTTCCATGCTTACGAATACATCAAGATGTGAATGACCTACAAGAGATCTAGTAAGATTTGCGGCTTTGGACAATGTTACTAGATCCCTTTGAACGTTCTTGGTAACCTTATGGGAGAGGACATTCCAATATTGTCCAATACAGAGGTGAAATAAAAGTAGTTATAGGCGTATGATTGGGCCGTATGCATAAAAACAAGCAATTGCTTGTGCTAGCCTTTTGCTTGAATCGGTATGCATAAAAACAAGCAATTGCTTGCAAGCAAAAGCATTTGCTTACAAGCACAAACAATTGCTTACTGCTCGTAAGCAATTGCTTACCAAACAAGCAATTGCTTAAAACCGTATGCATAAAACGAACCTTTTACTTGTCTTGATAAGCAATTGCTTGCGTTTTTTGCGTTTTTTCAAGCACATCCAGACCAGCTTGAGCTCTTGCTTACTCAGGGCATTCGCGTTTAAGGATCACATTTTCGTACCGTTTCAGGATGATTTCAAGCTCCATATTCCAGAGGTTATGTTGTGATCAAATTCCTGTTATTTTAGAATTTTTACGGCAATTTTTGTCCATCGATCTGCACAGAAACCCCCCTGATGCTCCGCGCTGTTTCCCCCCTATTTGCGTAATAAAAAATACTGCTGCCAGTTCGGTCACGAAGCGTTGTTGCCCTGCAGTGCGATGTTCGCACAACCGTAACGATCCTTTGTCCAACACGTAAGCAATTGCTTAGGCAGTGCAAGCAAAAGGTTTCATCACAAGCAAAGGCTTGTGCATACGAATTTAAGCAATTGCTTGAACTTGATCTTTTGCTTGACAAGCTCTTGCTTGTGCTTAAAGCATTTGCTTATAAGCAATTGCTTGTTTTTATGCATACGGCCCAATGTCTAAAGAACACGGCGATGCTACAGAGGTGGTGGTGGGGGGGGGGGGCGCACGCCCCCACCCAGATTATTTGCCAAAATAGTAGAAGAATAATAGAAGGGGGAAATCTGCAACAAAAAAAAAGAAAAACAAATACATGAGGTGTCCCCAAATCATTCGCGTGCCCCCCCCCCCTTCACTCAAACCACGAAGGCATGGGGACACCTGCCCCACCCCCCCCCCCCCCCAACAAAAACACAATAAATAATAATAATAATGATACTAATACAAATAAATAAATAATAATAAATAGATAAATAAAATATGCAAAATAAGGGAGAAATTCTTAAAATAAATCTAAAGAAATACATGGAGTATGATCTGACAATAATTCGTGTGCCATCCCCCCCCCCCCCCACACACACACTCAGACCCCCACCCTCTGTCTGACCACGCTTCGCCACTGCCCATGACACTATATCTAACCCGTTCACATACTATATGCTTCATCTTTGCACCAGAGTATACACACACATATATAGCTGCACTTGGAGCATTTGTTATAATCAAAATGCGAGACATCACTCGGTAGAACTAGCCGAGTTGTGTTTATGCAACGCTTCGGTCCCACCCGGCAACCTTGATGTGGGTCCTTTGAAGTGGCACAAAGGAGAACGCGCCAAGCGGAACATGCCGTATTTCAACAACGACAATTAGAACGTCGAATAGAACTAGACAGAGCATTTTCCCTTTTTTCGCATTCTTCTTTTGTCGTGAATTGTATATGCTTTGAACTGGCAGCCCCACGTGAGGGGAGTGGTGTATAGTTCAACATTGAGTACACGCTGATTGACAAATGATTATTCAAAAAATACAAGCTCCCTGATTTTTTTTACAACGCGACAAAATTCTTCCGAGCTCTACAGAGTGTTTGCAGCGCATCCGCAGAGGCACGTTGGTGAGAGCGTTGGTGATTTCCCACCCTGGTTCACTTTGAAAGGTAAGTCTCAAAATTGATGATAACACTTTCCAAATGATTTGTCTTTGCATAGCATTATTATTTGTGTGTGGAGTGTGTTGTGTGTTGAATTGAACTGAACCGAATGGACTTTAATTTTACATTATCCATGCATGGATTGTGGCACAATCGAACATGGGTGCTCGACTTCAAAACAAGTTTGGAAGCGTGATGCCCCGGTATCAGAGTCCTTCAGTATGTTTAGAAAGACATTTAAAGGGACCTGGTAACTTTGTTGACATGTGAACAAATTAACGAAGAGTTGATGAAGTATGTATTTTCTGTAATCTGATATGTCCACTGAGTGAAATGTGAAAATTCCATGGTGTCATATGACAGATTAATGAGCAAAAGGGCTAACTCATTGTAATAGCTTTGCACACGTTTAGAATTATCTAGTGGATAATTAAAACTCTGACAAATACAATCGTAAAGATCTTTCTAAGAAAAGGGACATTCCGGAAATCAAAAACATGGTCCGTGCTTCTATTGATAATACGTATACAACAGGTGATGAAAAAACACTAAAATTCTTTAATAGTATGTTTTGTGGATTTTGACAATGGTATCATTATATCTCTTTAATTTACGTAGCTGTTCTCTACCCATGAGTAATAAAGTGCTACTTGGTTAGATGATGAAACGTCTCTTGCACTATTGCGCTCCCTAGGGAGTTGGGATGGTGCTCAAGATGATTGTGTGGGCCCCTATCATGACTGTACACTGGCGAACAATGGGGGTTGGGAGTAGGGGTGGGACTCGCTTACACAGTAAGCCTCTTTATTCATGGTACTTGCAGTGGTGTGCGGGATTTGGGGCTGCATTCCTTTAAAAATAATCAAATATGATACACGTTTTCATTAGGTGAATATATACTTTGACATGTGTTTGAACGCTCTATAAATCCGTTTTCAATATACCCAACATTAATTAATTGTATAAACCTTTTTTTTTTACCGTGAGAGAGGGTTCCCCGCCCCTGATCACCCTTCACAAACAGCTCGGTCACTTCGTTTGATCGTTACACTACTGACTACATACATTATGATCGAGGGTAATAATGTGATAATATGGCTCTGAACTTGTTGAAGGGGCACAGGTTTTCACTTGACAAAAACGAACAAAAGTCTTCAACATTTTAGTTATGAGGGGGCAAGCGTTTTCACCTGACAAGTAACAAAGGTCTCAACATATTAGGTGGCTTTTAAAAATGAACTATATTTAACTGAAAAGTGACATTTTGCTCATTTCTTTTGTACTTTTGTTTCCAACTAGCATTATTTCTGGTGGGACCACCTGGGGGCATAGTAAATGTGCGTGTGTGTGTGCGTGGGAGGGCTGGGGAAGGCACGTGCTCCCAGGATTCGCCCCCTAGCACCCCCGAAGCTATACACCTCTCATCATCAGGTCGGTCTGCGCATGGGTTGGTTACTACCAATAATTATAGCCACTAACTAAAGCATGCAAGCAGAAGTCAAATGTATCGGTCGCCATCTAAACCTTGTCCTTTTAATTACATTAAATATATTTTAGTTCTAGTATATGACATATATATTTAGTAAAACATATTCAAGGTCAAAGAATACGATAACAAAATAATGTCCCTGAATCGCAAATTGTAAGATCATGTGAATACTACACTGTATGATATTATAAACGCATCACAATGTCTATATCGGTATGACATTTTGTAAATCTACAGGACTTCGGCTTGTAATCACATTAAAAATACGCTATTGTATGATTGCAAGATGCCGCTATATAAGGCCCGGTCACATATCACCGGATAGCGTAAACGGATGCCCGACGAATAGAAACTTTGCCAAATCAAACTATCCTATCCGGTGGTGAAAGTCGCGTCTCCATTGCTTTATGCACAACACATTCCGCCGGATAGAACAATTCGCCTGACAAGGAACGGACAAGAAATGCATGTACTACGAACGGAGACCAACGGATTGAAAATGTTACTCTCCGTCGGGCATCCGTTTACGCTATCCGGTGATATGTGACCGGGCCGCCTATAGAGTAAGAATCGTGTTTACTTGTCTTTTCGTCGGATGTAATCGAATTACTACGAGCAGGACATTAATGTGAAAAATATGCTTTTTAAAATAAAAGCAAAAATAGGAATTCACGGGTATTTGAGAGAACAAAATAAATATAAAAAATATAATGTATACATGTTATATAGAAAATATAAAGGATTAAGATCTGGACCAATACATACAGCATTGGCTTATTCCTGTTTTTTTTAAATAAATTGCAAGAAGGAATCGATAAAGGGAGGAACATTGTTTAAAGCAACACTATTAATTCTTACTTTCCAATCATTTAAGATTATTTCTTGTAATTATTTTATGATTATTTCTTGCAATTATTTTATGATTATTTCTTGCAATTATTTTATTATCATTTCATGCAATTTATATATAAAATACAAAATACATATTGCCACCCACGCCTAGTTTATATAGTATTTAAGATCAGTTTACTTTGTTGGTGTATTATGTTATTGTATCTGTAATAGCAAATCAGAATTGAGAGTTTTGTGATTAGGAATAGAGCTAGTGTTTTGCTTAGGGATATGAATTAGGTAGATCAAGTTTGGGTGAAATAGACGTGAACAACTCACTCAGCCCCCGCTCCCCACCACTTCCAAAAAAGTTTAGTAAAATGTTGTGTGCACCTATGCCCGTGAATACTCTGCTATAAGGTATGGGCCCCGTTGCAGAAAGAGATACAATCGATTGTAAGTTACAGTTGATTGTAAGTCAGAAATTGTTTGCGCTTTTCAACCAATCAGATTCGCGTATTTAGAACACATGATCTGACTTAAAATTAATTGTAACTTGCAATCGAATGTACCTCTTTCCTTTCTGCAACGGGGCCCCGGAATTGCTAGTATTTATCTAACCTAATTCATACGGTCATTCTCTCTTTCCTGTTCATGCTTATGGTGATCATATTCACCATGTTCGAGCGGAGATACGTTTGTCCACATTTCACCTCTCCTTCTCGGAGCCGGCGGGTGATTTCATGCATTATTTTAGCATATAATGAAAACAACTGTCAAAATCACATTGCATTTAATGAGACGGTTGGGTTGTATATACCAAGTCTTCATTCCAAGTGAAATTTCTTTTAATTTAGCTTCCGAAATGAGCCAGTTTCGTTTCCATTTATTATCAAAATTTGAATCATTTATTTTTAAAATATGATGACGTTCACCAGCGTTAAAAACCACTGCAATTTCAGCGTAATCTTACAACATAGAGCAGGTTTAAATCATCGACCGCGCAATAAGGGCATTTTCCCATGGGGTGATCATGGACTTGAGTTGTTTGCACAAAATGCCGTCAACAAAGTTATTTTCTACCCCAAGTGGACTGATTTAGCCTGAAACGGTATTTATTTTCTTGAAATGGGTTCATTATATGGGCCAAGAGAAGCAGATGATATTGCCACTATTAAATATGTGACAAATTTGAACAAAATATAAGGTACTTATTGCTCGAATAAATTTGTTTTCCGGGGTTCGAGGGCTGCGCCCCCTTGCTATATTGTCGCGTTATTAATGCATGGTTGATTTGGGAATGGACCAAAAGAGGGGGGAGAGGGTGCCACTTTCACCCTGGTTCCCCTCAACATCTTAGCTTTGATATTGCATACATAATGTCCTTTCACTCAGTACGGACTAGTATTCCAAACCACCAGATTTAGAATGCGTGATGTTTGATATTAAAAGTAAAGCCGGGGGCTGTTTTGCCATAAATGTCATCACGATCATTGGGAAGTTGTACATAACTGTCAGAATGGCGAACTCTCCTGTACCTTGTGAGATGGCTTGATTTCAGAACCGTTCGAAATGAAATGGAGTAAAGGTGATAATGATCGAAATAGTAATAATGATAATGATATTATTGAAGTAACGATGATAATAATGGTATTACTTATAATATTAAAGATAATGATATAATAAATAATAATAGTAATGATAATACTTATCAGTCATACTACTTCTACTACTACCACTAATAATAATAATGATCGATCGTTACGTCACGAAAGGTCAAGTCGGGTCACATCGCTGACGAAGGCTGTAGATGACAGCCGAAAATTTCGGAGGTAAATATTTGTATTGTGATCAAAAGTTTAAAATAGATCTCATATTAACTACCAATACAGATGAACTTTCACAGTAATAATAATAATAATAACAATAATAATAATACAAATGATAATACAGTCATGATAATATGAGAATAATTAATAAAATGCTAATGGTAGACATATCTTTATTATACTGACTTGACTTGACATGACTTTATTTTATTTTATTTTTTTGCTTACCGACTGTTAAATTACATTATGGAATAAAAGTACTTTGAATCATTACTGTAATGTTACAATGATATGGTATTGTTGTAATAAATGTTATCAAAGATATTGAAATAAGTAAATCATTAATTATACTAATATATAGTAAGTAAGTTAATTAAATAATATTGAAATACCGTACATCAATAAATCGATAAATAAATGAACAAAGAAAATTCATAAATTAATATATAAATACATGAGTAAATAAGTAAATTAATAAATACATATATAAATTAATCAATCCAGAAATACATAAAAAATGAATAAATAAATAAATAAAGAAACAAATAAAAGATGCAAACATATAATTTTAAAAAATACACGAAATTTAATAGCTAGGCTTGCAGTTAGTCATCCCCAGATATCAAAAAGTCTTCACTCGCCTCTGCCAGTTTCTCTACTATTTTCCCTGGTTGTCATCTTGTTAAGAGCATTTCACAAACAGCGCGGCTCAGTAATGTGCATGTATTTGCTTTCATCTATATTTATATTATAAAAAGAGACAGGCTTTTCAAGTGATGTGATATTCTTACTGCCAAAAGGCGCTAACTCCATTTTCCCTCTCAAAAAAGTGAGTTAAGGATATCAGTGCAACAATTAGCTGCAATCTCGCTAGTTATGAGCAATTAAATTATGCAATTAAATTATGCAATTAAAACCCCCACAAATATGTTAATTTTCTTATTTACACAGGCATGCAACAAGTCGAACAATTAATGAGCTTAGTTACAAAAGGCGCTAGATCCGCTTGCCATAAAATGATACTCAACTATATTTGTACATTAATAAGCTATGTATACCACGAATCCAACTTTAAGGACAAAATACCTCATCAAAATCAGACAAAATTGACATTCCATTTTAATATTCCCATAGGCATGTGTACAAAGTTGGGCAATGAAGCCAGTTTTTCTCGAAAGTTACACAAATGTGCCTTTTTAGAATTAACCTCTTCAAGTGCAGTTTTCTCTAACGTTACTATAGAGTTATTAGAGTTTGCTTCTATTTTAATTAAGCGTCACTGCAATGACTTAGCCCATGGGGTGGAGACCCTACCAAATTTCTTGGAGAAAACGATCAAACATGAGGGTAACAATTCTAAAAACAATTTACAAAATGCGAGGCTCATTAGTCTGCGTGTTTTCGCATTTACTCAGCGTACATTATGTTTTTTTACTTTAAAGGAGACATGTTATGCCACTCGGGTGACACGCTGCATATATTGCAAATGGTTTTTTGTTTTGTTTTCCTGAGCGAGTTGTCAAATCATAGTGTTTGTTTTGTTAGGTCTACCGAACGGTTGTTCATGTTAAATTTGAATTGCATGGAGATTTTAAAGGGCGTACCTATAGGATCCGTCTGCATTGCGTACACTGTCAAATTGTCTCAAATGATGATGTTTTAATGATTCTTTATGAAAATTCAAACCAAAAGCCAACAAGTTAACGTAGCCTTTTGCAGACTTCCGTGTGAGTAACATTGTCCAAATCCTCTAAACTTATTTAGAACTCTACTGGTTGAATTTGGTTCTGTCATACCGTGTCATATTCATTTTAACAATAAAAGCACGGGACACGTTTCGGTTTTTCAAATTGCCATTTCGTTCAAAAGATATGTACGATTGAAGTGTTCATATGTTAAACTGTCTACGGGATAATTTATGCCATGTACAAAGTAAGTGCAATGAGTTAGTGAATATCACTTTGCATATTTGCTAATTTCTCGGCCAAAAAACATCCAATTAACGTGAAATTTTCGCACATTACTTTTCTGCACATAATTCATATCACACCAATACACATATTTATTAATCACTCATCACTTTTTGCACTTGTCAACAAAGTTACTAGATCCTTTTAACGTATTGATCACTGCATAGTCAATGATAGTTGCCTAATATTTCTTGGAATGCTAATTCCCTAACATGTTATCCTGCAGTTCCTTATTGATTGCGTCCTTGTCCTTGTATTAGTCACATTCAATATGCGAAAGAATGTTTAAAGCATTTCCGTTGTTTATCATTATCTATTAATGCTTTCACTATTGAAGAGATTCGTGGAAATATGGCATAGTTTTTTTTTTTTTTTTTTTTTTACAAGTATACAATATTATGTATTTGCAAATCAGAAATATAACATACCAACGGCAACGATAAATACAATCGATGGATAATGTAAACCGGCGATTCTTGTTCATCGTATTGATCAATGTATTGTTGTCTGATATTTCTTGGAATGCTAATTCTCTAACATGTACCCTTGTAGTCATATTGACATGTAAAATAACTTAAAGCAATTCCGTTGTTTATCATTGTGTCATTATTTGTCATTCTTGAAGGATTTCATGGAAATATGGCGTAGTCGTTAACAAGTGTAAAATACATGAGTAAAAAAAGGACTAGAAGTGACAGGAATTAAAGACTTATCAGTTACAGCATGAACCTACTACCATGGTTACAGTATGCAAATATTCCAGCTCTTCATTCCTCTGTACTGTCTCCCTTGCAATCCATCGTTTCTCGCTACATCCTTCAGCGTATTGATCACTACAGGTGTGTGTTTGATATTTCTTGGAATTGAATAATTTATCTCTCTCACTTATGTTTGTACATGTTGTCTTCATCCTGTTCTTGTATTCACACGTCACCCCCGTATTGGTCTGGCCCCGCAGGGATGCCAAGTCTCGTGAAATGATAATCGGTGATCTGTTATACACCGTAATAAAATATTTAGCCAAGTTATGACAAGTTGATGAATTACGTGACATAGTCATTCTTGTTTATGACTAATGGGGAAAACATTTAAATGGTTGTCATGCCTGTACAAACAAAGTATACATGGTATACTACTACTAGTATGGTAGCTGTTGCCCCCTCCTACTAACAACCCCGGGCCGTCCAACAACCCCCTTCCTATTGTGACCTCTATGTCGGCCCCAATAACAGCACTGAATGTTTTGCAATTGTTTTTTTATAATTATTATTATTATTATTTATTTATTTATTTTCTTTTAAATTTTTGTTTAGGGGGGCTTAATATTCTCCACCCCTTTACTCCTGCCCGTATTTTCCAGTCTATTTCGCTTCTGTTTCGTCTTATTTCTCTCAAATTATAGCGAAAGCCAGGTGACAAGGGCCCAGTTGCAAAAAACTGAGTTTAATTCAGATCATGTGACTAAATATGTGATCGCGAGACCTCCACAAATATGTTGACTCGAATAAAATATTGCCCCGCCCGACGTACTAAAACTCCTTGTATATTCCAAGATATTGTGATGCCGCCCTCTACACAACCTAGCGCGGCAGTCAGGCTTATACAATGATGTAGGAGAAATAACAGATGCAGAAAATGGGAATGCAATTTTGTTACGACCAATTCATATAATTATGACTGACCCTGGTAATTCTACCAATGCTAAGGGAATGTTATTGTTGGCTAAACATGTTACACATGCTCCAAATGTTATTAAAGGGAACCAACACCCCAATAAAATATTCTTATAAATGAAAAGTACAAGTTTTAGGAGTCCATAATTCCACCATCAAGTTCAGAAAAATAGGTTTCTAGACAAATTATATAATTGGAAAACTCATCACCATACCGAAGTATGTGTTCGTCGATCTGCAGAAGAAATCTATTGTGCAGGACGTACGCATATTTCATGGTTCGATTGTCTCAAAACGAACGCGTGCATAGAATTGACGCACTCGCAGACGTTTGGCGCATACGGAACCATGAGGCGCTGTAGGTTCCGTAAGTACTGGTGATTAACAGCATTGTTTGTGAATAGTACAACCCTTTTGCAAAGTGTTGAACATCTGTTTGATGTTAAACAAATGTACTAAAACATATAAGACTGGGTTGTTCTTTGCGTGGTGGTCCCCTTTAACATGGTCAAACTACATAACTGCATAATATGGTCAAACTGTCTTCATAGACGTACCCAGGATTTATTCAAGGGGAGGGGGGGGGGGTATTTTGTCGGAACAATTTCCGAGGCCGTGGCCGAGACCACTGGGTATAAGCAGGGGGGTCCGACAAAAATGTTCGAAGCCGAGACCGGGATCCGTCAAAAAGTTTTGTCCTCGGGGGGCGAGACCATTGGTTATGATGGTCGAGATCGCTAAGGGAAACAACAACACATATGTCTTTACAATATAAGCTGTTCGTCATCATAGACAGGTGGTCTCTACAGTGGGTTTAATAATAACAGGCGTATTAATTGAGGTTCCCCCATACTTTTGGGAATAAGTGTTGACGAACTGGGAGACGTGCCTCTGCTAGGGTGGACGCTAGTTTACCAGTGTGTTTGCCCATTTGGGTGATGTTATAGTGGCGTAGTAGACACAGACGTGCGACATGGTGAGAGGGGATGAGGGGTGAGGGGTTGAGGGGCTGGGCCCCGCTTGAACTATTGAACCAAGGAGTTTCAACACATTTCTATTTTATGACAAACATATTATATTGGTACAAAATCACCTATTTTGGGAAAAACCATAGGATTTATTTTGTTTTTATGGCAGAGCCGTTTGGGCACAAATGAAGAGCTTTCAACCAAAAGGCGCTAAATCCACTTTTTCAACTTTCGAGGAAAACAGGTTTCTTTGTCCCACTTTGTACACGTGCCTATGGGAATATGAAAATTGAACTTTCTATATTTTGATTTTGAGTGAGTTATTTGTCGTAAAATGTGGATTCCTAGATAGCTACGTAGATTATGGTTAATGTATCATTGTCACTTTGTATTTATGTTTTATTCGCACCTGGACCACTATACAAGCATAACATGAGATAAGTCAGGTGAGAACATGTAATGTGTTTTTATTATAGTTATTACAAGTACATTATTTATGTTTGAACATGGAAAAAAATGACTAGTTATAAGTAAAACTCAAAATTGACAAAAAAAAAATGACATTGTGCTTCCGCTAGAATTAAACCGTAGATCCCCGGATTGCTAGACTTGTAAACTGACCACTAACATAGAATAATATATTTCATAGTGCAGGCAATACTGCCCCAAAACACTTTTCACTGCTCTTGCTATTCAAAAGTAATTATAAAACTGGCAAAAAGAAATCGAACAATTATACTTGGGGAAATCCCGGAATACTGGAAGGTATGATGGTTCAAAATGTAATTAAACTTCAATCTTCATATTCCAAGTATTCCATATATAAAACTATTGCATGCCATGATCGAAATGTATATGCGCAATCATCACTGACCTTTGGAAAATAGAGAGTAGTGCATGTAAAAAGTCCTTATATCTGGCATTTCTTTGTCGAAATGACGGCGGCTGTTAGTATTCCTTTCGTCTCCTATTGCCTCCAGCAAGACGTTAAAGGGATAAGCTCCTCTTTTGCAAGCCAAATTTCAAAAGTTGCGAGGTTTATTGTCTTATATGAAAGAAAATGTCATTTAATAGCATGCCTGAAAAATTAGGGCTTGAAATCTCTTTTTTGTGGAGTTATAGACCTAAAACTAAAACCATCGTCCAACGGTTAATTGTCCATTATACGTGTATTCACCCAGTGAGGAAGTTCGTATACGGAATCCACGAAGTACCAAAACGCTATGCGTGACCCCTACGTGACCCGCGCACAAATAACAATAGCATGACCGCACACTAAACAAAATAACCAAACCTCGCTTAAACTGACTACATGTAATTACATATTCTTCCTTTTTAGAGATTTTTTTCCGTGACATACCTTTACAAATGTCGGCTTCACAATACCTTTACAAGAATAAGTACAATATTGTTGTAATATTATGCTAAATCAGTTAAACTCTTTTATTGACCGATATATAGTTTGATGGAGGGACGCATTTGTTTTTCATTCGTAGAATCCAAATTACAGGGCTGTTCGATCTGATTTTTTTGTGTGTGTTACATTCATCCCCATCCGTCAACTGGAAACTGTTCAGACGTTTGTAAAAGAGGGACTGTCTCTTTAATGTGCAACCTTCAATGATCTTTGGGGGAAAAGACAGTTTGCATTTAGCTTCGTAGCGTTAACCTTCATAAAGCAGCGAGTTACTTCAATATCTTATGAAGCATGGGACAACGTTATATCCAGTCTTTAAGAATCAGGCCATCAGAAGAACTTTGGTATTTCCATGTGCTCTAGCTTTTACAATTCTGATTGCTACTCTCGATTCTCATACAGTGTCATGGAATCAGAAATAAACAAAAACAAAGTGTGAAATGAAATGTATAGACACCCAACTTCTTGACTAGCTTTAACTTATTGACGATGATGTTCACTTGGCATTAGAAGTACGAAATTATACAGTGCAACTATCAATGACATTTCGAACGAGAGTAATGGACATGAAACTCCCTTTTTTCCTGGCGTGACTAAAGAAATGAAGACAGCTGTTAGTATTACATTCGCCTCCCAGCGAGATTTAAATGCGCAACCGCCATTGATATTTGGGGGGAAAGAGCTTCCTCGTTTCTCTTCTACCGTGTTATTTAGCTTATGGTAAGAGAAGAATAAAATAGGGTTAGATTTTTTCAAATGCCCCTTTAGTATGACGATATCTATCATTCAGCTCAAGAGCGTTAATGAACGGTCACAAACCTCATAAACGTCATACAGTAATTCGTTGTAAAAGCTGGCGCATATTTTCGCCTTTTTAACCAGGAAAGCAGTGTTCTTTTTCAATGAAACTCTCACACATCATTCGGACGTATCTTACCATGATTTTGGTACAGGATTGAAGTCTCAAATGTCATTTTGGGCAATATCTGACACTTTACAGGTGCGCCTTTAAGCTTCGGTGCCTTGACTTTTTCTTGAAGCAGAGTACCTTCAGACCAACTTCTGGAACCGTTGTGAAATCAAGCCATCTGAAGAACTTTGATATTTCCATGTGCTCTTTCTATAGCTATTAACACTCTGAGTGTCATTCCCGATTCTCGTACAGTGTCATGGAAGCAGAAATATGGATTCTGTTACAATATGCAAACAAAAGGTAAATGTAAAAATGAATTGTATAGACACTCAATTTCGTATCTAATTTTAAGTACGTATTGGCATAAGAATCGAAATTATATAGTGCAACGTTTAATGACCCTTTCGTAAAGAGAGCAATGGACATGAAACTCATTGTCCTTGGCGTGACTAAATGAAGCCAGCGATTAGTATTACATTCGCCTCCCAGGTAGATTTAAATGGGCAACCGGCAATGATCTTTGGGGGAAAGACAGTTCCCATTTAGCTTCGTAGCGTTAACCTTCATAAAGCAGTGAGCGACTTCAATAGTTTATGAAGCAGGGAATAACTTCTTGAACATTTGTGAAATCAAGCCATCAGAAGAACTTTGGTATTTCAATGTGTTCTGGATAGTAACCATCTGATTGCACGCTCGACTCTTATCACAATACTCCTATTATCCTATAGACATGATAGACATTCAGACCAAATGTGACCGGCTTTGGCAAAACCAGCAACTTTGACACAAAATGTAAAATTGAGCTTTTGATATGACGTTGTTGTGTGGATTCTTCTCTTTATTTTGAGGCCATTTTTATGCCGATCGGACAAAAATTGACGAAACTATTCTTGATTTTATCCTATTGATATAGCCATTTTCCCGATAATATTTCGGATTTTGCATTATCTCATTAGAAACTAGAAAAGTTGCTTAACAATATGATTCTAAAATTTCCATTTCGTCCCTGAGGTTAATTTTTGACCTTTTCAGGTCGTTTACACAAAATCGTAAATGCGGCGAAGTTCCTGGTTTTGCCAGAGCCGGTCTCAAATATGTGCTCCATGGTGCACATAAAGGGTAAGTGTAAAATGAATCATGGACTATCCACTTCTTACCTAGATTGTATTAATTGTAAATGTTTATGGGAATAAAGGGAAAGTACAGTTTTGGTTTGGAGGGCGCTTCAACAAACAGCAATTATATTTGTGAAGTAACATGGACAACTTGTCTCAAGAACTAGGTCACTTGGATCGTAAAAAAATTTGTTGATACTATTATTACACTTAAAATCGGGTTAATGTACTTGTCATGTTTTCTTTCTGGAGGACCATTCATCCATCTTGCATGCACTGTTCTCTTGTAATCATTCCTCAATAGTAAGATGTTATCACATTTAGTTTTTGAGGGAGTTTTTGAAATGTTTATAACGCTGCAGCGCCGTTCGTCGTTTAAATGTGTTTATTAATTGATCCATGGTTTAAATATAGAAACAAATTAGTTCCGTTTTGCTGTTGTCCTAAAAGTGTTCATAACGCCAATGACTCTACTACATTTAATTATTGCAAGGAACATGTACATGTATGTCACTTGTGTGTATACGGTGAAAACGAAATGTGGCATCTTCCACAGAACAACTTGTTTATACAGATATAAACATAAGAAATAGCATTTAAGGAAAAACATAAGCAGAGAACACATACCCCCTTTAAACACTTACGGCTACCTCACGATTGCATGTAACTGTACACCGCTATTAGCATAAATAAATCAGTTGCAAATGTTCATTATGCATGCATATTTTTGAAAATATTTTCTGTAGTATGGTCAGTTATAACATAATATAAGTTTAGGCTTTATCATATTTGTTTAATATCTAGCACGAATCAGAACTTTGTTTTGATGAAAATAAATCGTCAAGGCGGATAATAATTTTGTATATAGTTGTACACCCACGTTTTCTTAATACTTCAAACTTCAAGAAATTATATCTTACAGTATGTATTGCAAGGTTTATTTTTCGTGAGTGTTTACACGTTTATATATTTTCAGAGCTATCCAATTTTCCAAATGGACATGTAATTTAGACGACCCTTCTACGTAGGTGCATACGTTTTAGGGTAACTTTACCGCGTCGTAAGAAAAATATTGAATTCGTTGCAGCATTATATTAATTACAGAGTCCCGTATCAATTTACAACCACGAGTTATACATACAAAGTTTCCCACAAGATTGTATCGTTTTCAATATCGACAATAAGTGTGCTTCCCGGTTCAAGAAGAGTAGCAAGTGGGGCCTGGGCGTAGGGGAACGTTTTTTTTTCTCAGGGGGGGGGGGGGGGGGGGGGTTGAGGTATTTTGCCTTAAAAATTGCCTTAATAATTGCCTTGAAGAAACTACAGCCTCTAGATGGCCTAATTTTCACAATGCGGCTCTCTATTATGTAATTTTTCCAGAAGAAAAAGAATTTGGCAGTCATTTCTCATGAAATCAATCAATTTTGGGGTATATTTAGTAAATATATAATTGTCCTGGGAACGCCCCTTTTAAATTGCCAAAATGTGACGTCATCTAAAGAACGGACTAATGAACTAAATTTTGTAGATGACGCGTCATGACGTAAGCCAATGAATTGTCAATCACATGTCGATCACGCCATGTTTCCGGACCCTTAATGTGGGTAAACTGGCTGCTAAGTGAGATTTGGCATCAGAAAACTAGTCTTAAATCACTACTGTGTTTATTTTCATGGATTTTGTTTTGTTTCGTGTATGTGTTTTTTTTTTTTTTTTTTTTTTTTTGTATGTTTATTATTTATCTATTTATTTTTTATTTTTATTTAGTATTGCGTATTTATTCTTTTTTTCTTTTTTTTGTTGGGGGGGGGGGGGGGGCTGGGGTAGAGGTAAAGTAATCCGTCCCGCCTGACGAGTAACACAAAATATTACTGGAGGGCAGCTGGAACGAGGGCAAATCCTACGTAATGCATTAGGAAATAAGATCGGTTACTACTTTCACATCTTATGCTGATCGTGTGTACACTTATAAAGAAATTATTTCCAAAAGGTTCTAAATCCACTTTCCATAAAAAGGTGAGATCGTGATATGAATACAAAACTAAGCTCATGTATGTCGCAAGTAGGAATAGTAGAGCTAAGTAGAAGTCCACATTTTGGGACGAATTAACCAGTCAGAACAAAAATAAGTGTTCCAATGTCATATCCCCATTTAGGCATGCATACAAAGTCTGCCGTTTTTTATCTCCAAAAAAATAAAAAGATGTGAATTTAGCGCCTATTGGAAGTACTTTCTTCTTATGTCTGTGAAAAGTGCATTATTTTATCACGCCATTTTATAACCTTGTGTGCTTTGAGTGTCGTTTGGCACAGATGTCACTAGGTTCTTATCTCATGCTGATACTTATACCGTGACTTTATAACGTATATAATATTATACAGATATTAACTGGTGGTGGAGGGAATATCACAGAATGTTCCTCTCTCGGGATTCAAAATGCTATTGAGGGAAGAGTAAATAAGTCCCGAGACGTGTAGTCGAGGGACTTATTTTCTTCACGAAATAGCATTTAAAATCCCGAGGGGAACATTCCATGATTTTCCCGACAGCAAAGTTTTATCATCTGAATTGCCATGTAACAGTGCCATGTAATATCCAAAAATATTACATGGTAGCTCATGTACTGTATTTACTAAGTCAGGTGATAATATACAGATATTAACTGGTGGTGGAGGGAATATCACAGAATGTTCCTCTCCGTGGGATGCAAAATGCTATTGAGGGAAGATTATAAGACTATTGTCTTTCAAATTCGGAGGGAACATTCCATGATTTTCCCGGCAATAAAGTTAACATCTGTTATATTATAATTATGACAAATGTGATACTTTTATAGCCTCTCTGAGCTCGATAAGAAAATGTGGCTTTTCTAGTTGATATGTTGACAAGTCATTGTGACGTCATAATAGAACCCCCTCTCTCATTGTGACGTCATAATACAATATCTCTTGCAGCGCACCATGCGGTGAATATAGTGGGCTCTGTCGTGTAATATA